>PVJH01047256.1:0-11413 GCA_004026705.1 Nesogale talazaci
GGAAGGAAACATTTGCCATTTCCACCATTTTTACATGTATAAATCCAGGGCCATTTCCCCCTAAGTCTTCTTAAAACCAAAGAACAGCTAACCTAGTGTGGTAGTTCGGGTTGGCTACAGGAACAAACTCATAGACACCCATGTGTACAAAAAAGCTTTATATGAATAATTGTTTATTGAGAAATCATCCTAGCCCAGTCCAGTTTATTAACTCATATTTCCAATACAAGTCCATAAATTCCTCTTTAGACTCACACTACACATGCAAGGACGACAAATGCAGGAAGATCACAGGCCAGTGGGTGAAAAGTCTTGTGGACCCAGAGGCGGTGGAATCATTTCAGCGCTGGCAGGGTTCTCCCATGGCTCCTGCAGCTCTGGGGCTCTGGTTCCATCAATTAAGCTGCATGTGGCTTTTCAATAAGGATGACTCAGAGGGAGAGTGTTTGTCCTTCCTCCAGGAAGGACTACAGGAGTTCCCAAATCCTCAGAAGGTCATGCCCACCCAGAGGCCTCATTAGCTACGACCTGATTGGGAGACTGGACTCCACCCCTTTGCTCAAGTGGACAGGAGATGATGTAACTGTCACAACTAGTTGAGACTCTCTGTCTCAGGCCAGTGACACGATGGGAGTGAAGTAGCATCCATTGTTTGGAACAGTTGAGAGGCGTGTGCATTTCTTCATATGTTTGTTAGTCACTTAGACATCTTTTCTGATGACCTCTACCCATTTTAAAAACTGGGCTATTTGTCCCTTTCTTGTGGAGGTGTGCAGATTTTCCAGAGATGTTAGAAATATATGCCTCACCGAATATAGATCACAGCCAACATCTCTTTTTCCCCATTCGTTGGGGTCTCTTTTCACTCTTTTGGTGCAGTCTTTGGATGCACAGGACTTTAAGTAGGTCCTAGTCATTGATTTTGTCTTCTGTTGTGCATTTTTCTTATGTTTGGTAGTGTGCTTGTACAATACATTAGGGTCTCTACGTTTCCCCCGCAGCCCTCTCCTTTGTCGTTGATGATCTTTGTTGTTTGAATCTTTCATCCATCTGAAGTTCATTTTTGTATACAGAGTGAGGTATGCATGTAGAGTGAGAAAAATTGTTCATTCTTCTGCAAATGGGAACTCCGTTTGGCCAACACTATTTGTTGAAGAGACTCTCTTCTCCGTTTAATGTGAGAACCATGTGTGTGTGTGTGTGTGTGTGTGTGTGTGTGTGTGTGTGTTTTCTTTTTAAAAACGTGTATTGGGGGCTGAGCCCCGGTGGCGTAGTGGTTGTGCGCGGGACTGCAGCCCACTGGGACGGAGGTTCAATTCCAGCAGTGGAGTTGGGCCTCCTACTCCCAACACTGGAGAGCAGTGATGCCCAAAAAAACAAAAAACAAACAAACAAACAAAAAACAACGTGTATTGGTCTCAAAGTTTGCACAACCAGGAGCCCCTGACAAAACCCAACCGGTTCATTTGACAGTTGCCTGGGTAGAAGCAGAGTGACCACAAAGTTGGTGGTGGTGTCTTCCAGGCGATTCTAATGCATATGACGCTACATACAACACAAGGAAACATGACCCAGTCCTGTGCCATCCTCGCAACCCGTGATGGAGTCCATCATTGCTGCCACTGGAAATGCATCTAGCCCACGGCCCTCCCAGGTTCTGACTAGGGGTAGTGTCATTCCCCAGGGCCTGACCTCTCTTGATAAGGTGTCCAAAGTAGACAAGATATAGTCTCGCCCTGCTTGCTTCTAAGGAGCATTCTGACTGCGCTTCTTTCCAGACAGGTCTGATTATCCTTCTGATAGCCCATGGTGCTGTCAGTCTTCCTCCCCAGCATGGGCATCCACTGCGCTGTGCCTGTCCCCGTCATCCTTATTCAACATCCAACTTTTACAGGCCTGTGGAGCAATTGGGGTGGGGGGGGGGGAGAGGGGACAAAAACATGACTTGGGTCAAGCCCATCTTTGTCCTCCAAGTGACATTCTTTCTTTTCAACATTTTACCAAGGTAAACCTGAAAGCAGACATGAGCATCGATTGGAGATCCAAGCGAGGCGAACTCCATGACGCCTTCCATCTTTCCTGCTTTGATCGTGCTGTTCCCTCTGGGTCAGCTGGGAGGAGTCTGGTCTTGTCCACGTTGAGCCGTCACGCACCCTGAAGGCTGCGGTCCTTGCTTTGCATCAACACGTGCTGTGCGTCCTCCGCCCTGCCAGCTGGCCAGGCGGTGTCATCTACCTCTCCTGAGTGGATAGGCCTCCCCCCATCCGGATGCCCCGTTCTTATTAATATAATCTCACTTCTTTGATTGTTTGCTGGGCATTCAGCTTGCATCCGTATACTGAGAGGGAACAACCCGACCCACACCTCTCCTGATTTTTACCACACACAAAAGTGACCCTCCGTAAATGGTAAAAGACAATTAGGAGGACAATGGCTTGTGGGTTTGCCATCCCATTAGTGCTTCTCCCACTTGCTGTGTTTTCCTTAAAGTGACTTCATCTGCTCTCCTGAGCTTCAGCACCTCTTCTAGCTGTATGCTAGGCATCCTGATCTGATACACTGCCCAGATTCGTAAACTCAAGCTGAAGGCACTTGGTTAGAAAAGCTGTGTCAATCAAAATGTTATCCTCCTCACTTCCTTCCTGACCTGTTGTCATGGTATTATATCAGAGCCTGGTTCACATCATCATGCTTTTAATTGCCTTTTCCCTTCCACGTAGGACTGACTTGGCTGCCTGACAAATACCAATTTTTTCCTTTAATCTCAAAGGTTTTTTGTCCCATAGACAAGAGATGGCCACTGTTGTTTCCATGCGTGTTTTTACCAGCCTGTATTATATCGCTTGTGATATAACAACCATCTATTTATTTAACCAATATTTATTGAGCATGTACCATATGCCAACTCTTATCCAGATTAATGGGATACACACAAGTAGTAGCCTTCACAGAGTTTATATTTTAATAAAGGGATACAAATAATACACAAGTTTATGTGGTATGTCAGATGATAAGTAAGAATCTCTTTTTTAAATTGTTAACCTACTGACTGCACTGTGTTAATTCCTACTACAGCTGTTTCACTTACGAATTCAGGATACAACTTCTTATGTATCAAACATCATTTTTTCCTTCAAACATCATTTTTTCTGGGTGTGCATATGATTAACTTGGGGAAAAAGAAAAAGACAATTACATAGGGAGAAGACACGGCATGTGGAGGATTCTTGGAATCTGGGGGATTTCCTCTGGTGTGGACAATGATTGACTAGAGGAAAGGCGACCCTTTAAGAATACATTGAGCAAACAACTCTTCTAACCTGCAGATCCCCTGGGACATCTGGCTCTGACAATGTGCTTCTGTGTGGCTCTAAAAAAAAAAGTCTCCACATTCCTCAGTGAAGTGGGAATTTCCAGGCTGTCCCTCCTGCTGGCTGCTGCCTCTGCTGCTTCCCCTCAGGCAGTGAAGGGTGTGGGCACACACTGTTCACCCCTCCCAGTCTGAGCACCTGCCCCCCACGAAGGCTCTTCTTCTCAGTTGGCTGGCTGGATGGTGAAGGTGAGAGGAAGAGAGAGATCTGGGATGGATTCCATGGCAACAGGGAAGAAGCTGTTTCCTAGGTGATGATGAGGAAGGTAGGTGGAGCTGGGATGGTGGAATTCTCTCCTTCCTAGCCCATAGCCTGTACCCCACTTGGATCACGCCCTGGTCTTGGGACCTGTCATGGTTATCATGACAGAATCATACAGATGAGAGAATTTATTCCGCGCAGCAAAGCGGTGCTCTGTTGGGGCTCTAGATTGGAATTGGGGCACATGATTCACCCTGGAGGCTTCTGTTGTCATGACTGTAAAGTGGGGCTAATAATAGGATCCACCCCTTAGAGTTGTGCAGAAAGCACATGTACAATGTGCAGCTCACGGAGCTGAGCCCTGGTGGCGTAGTGGTTGTGTGTGCGGGACTGTGGTCCACTGGGATGGAGGTTTAATTTCAGCAGCGGCTCCACAGGAGCAAAGTCTGGGCCTCCTGTTCCCACCACCAGAGGGCAGTGATGCCCCAAACAAAACAAAACAAAACAAACAACGTGCAGCTCACAGCCAGTGCCCAGGAAACCTTAAACATTTTTCTTACTTACCCTGGTTTAGCATCATGATGCAGAGAGGGAGGCAGGTGGAACTTCATGTGGCCACTTCAGGAAGCAGAAGACTGGGGATGGCAAGTGGCTCTCCTGAAGTTTCACGGGTGGGAAGAGGCAATACTGGGGCAGAAAGCCAAGCCTTTGAACTCAGAATCCCGGTTTCTGTTCCACTCCATCAGTGTGGTAGTCACCTACTCTGGTGTCAATTTAAGGATGAAGAGTGTAGGGATGGAGTCTAGCCTGTCAATCTGGAGATAGCGAATGAGACTTTCCAATGGAAGTCTCATGGAAATGACTTTCTTCTGAGAATTCTGGGAAGTCTGCCCATAATTCCCCCTTGGAGGTGAGAGACTTACAACTCAGTCACTTGTAAATGTCCTACTGACAAGACACAAGGCTGACTCCCTGTGAAACTTCCTAGAGGAGAAGCCATATGGGCTTCCCTCAATGGAACCAGACTTCTGAAACTAGAAAAGCCACGTAAAGACTTCTGCCAGTGCTAAGATGCTTGAGAAGTCACAGTCAGGCCCTTGCCAGCGCTGAGGTGCTTCTGCCACTACTGGATACCCAAAACTCTGCATCCACTGGCCTGTGATTGTCCTGGTGTCATTGATGTGTCTCATGAATCTGAAGAAGACTTTATAGACTGGTATCGGACATATGGGCTAATATCAGACTTGTGGGCTTGGACTGGTCTGGGTTGGGATGCTTTCTCAATGTTCCATTCCTCTTGTATATAAACCTCTTCCTTATCTACATATGCGTGTTTATGAATTTGTTTCTCTAGTCTACCCAGACAAACACAATCATCTGGCTGCCCTTGTACCATCTCTGCAGTTCGATGCCTGGGACTGACTATGATGTCATCTTCTTAGAAGCCCTAAAAACAGAACGGCTAGGGCTCAGCTTTTCCCTCGTGTTCCTCAGAGTTCACCTGGGAAGCATGTACTTTGGAGTCAACCCAGAGACCTCAGTGATTGTCAGGGTAATTAATAAACACCCAGAAAGGAATAGTGATTTTCATCTTGTGCAGACTCCCTGTCCCATAAGTGAATGGCCATCAGTCTAGACTAATGTCTGCTCTGAAAAATGACTGACAGACTGGTTCACGGTCTCAATGACGCAGGTTGGCATCACGTAGCCACTAATGGTACCGCTGAGTCATAAATGATGAATGATCATCATTTATGTTGTCTATCGGTATTTTAAAAGGGACATAAAATTCTGGGAAGAACTTATTTTAGAACCCTGCGGGATCCTCCGCATTCAAGGCCATGATATACTAGAATTGTGACTTTAAATGAAGCAACTCATTTCCCAGAAGAGTTTGGTGGATGTGTATTGAAGTTTATAAATAAGATTATAAACAATCTTACATTATTATAAATAATGTAAGCACATGGAAATTTGTGCATACGGTTCACTAAAACCTGCTGACAACAGATGACCATTCTGATACTTAATAGGTTAGGGTCCTAGCTTGGGACCCCACAGCAACCCCAAGTCCACCAGAGTGTGACAAATGGGCAGAAAGGTGAGGAAAACCATCGATGTTCTCTATGGGGTGTCCTTGAATGGGTCCTGACCCACCGTGACTGTGTGCACCACAGATGGAAACTCTGCCCGGCCCCACCCATGCCCGCCTCACACGTGTCACTCACGCCTGAGCCCATTGTGGCAGCCACTGTGTCAAGCCCTCTTTTCCGCTGCCCCTCCGGCAGACATGCGGTCTTTGTCCAGGGACGGCTGTCTCCTGGCAGCATGACATCCAAGTACAGGAGTCTCACCAGTCTCGGCTCTCAGGAGCACTGCAACCTTACTTCCTCCACACAGAGCAAGTCCACAAGTCCAATATTAAACCAATGTCTGATACTAATCTATAAATTCCTCTTCAGACTCATGGAACACATGCAATTATGCTGAATGCAGGGAGGTCACAGGCCAGGGGGTGGAAAGTCTTGTGGATCCAGTGGCATCATAAGCATCTCGGCACCGGCAAGGGTCTCCACGTGGTTCCTCCAGTTCCATGTGTCTTGTCAGCAGGAAGACGAAGCACTGTCTGTATCTGGCTACCAGTGAGCTATTTATCTCCTCAGCACTTCCAAATGAGGTCATCAGGCTGCGACCTGATCGACAGGCTAGACTTCACCCTTTCACAAGTCGACACCAGATTATGGAAGTGCCACAATGTCTGCTTCTGTTTCGTTGCCTTGAAGACGGGATCACCCCATTTGGAACTGGCCCATGGTCTTGCATGAAACATAGAGGGTGTCATTACATTACATTTCCAAGTTTATGACATGTTCATCCCTCCTGCGAGTCTCCCATCAGACTAGAAGTTTCTTGAAGACAAGATAGAGATTTCCGAGGTTCTGCACACACGTGTGCTGAGGAAAGGCTTGCTAATGCCGCAGTGTCTCAGTGACTCCTCTTTCCCCCTAGGCCCCCTGTGGATCTGTTGAGCACATCCACAGACTTGGGCCCCTGGCAGGATGTTTGGACGAAAGAATCCTTCCGGTTCCCATGCCCAATTGCTCCAGAAGTTAATATCGGACAAAAACATGCCAATAAAATTCTATCTCCCAGGAATTTGGGACTGCATCCAAGAGAAAATTGTTACATATAAAGCCTGGAATTGAGGGCTGGCCATTTGCCACCAGATTTAGGCAGGCGCGTGTACACACACACACACACACACACACGCACACACACTCCTTGTCAACAATTCTGACCTTAGGCTTAGTGAAAGACCTTAAAAGAAAGCGTCCCATCTGGAGTTTGTGTTGTGTTTAAACTAAGTCAGGTCTGTTTCGGTTGCTTGCCATCAAAGAATCCTAAGGAGCCCAGCTTCGCGCAGGGAGGAAGTGTGTGAAAGGGAGAGCATGGCTGAGAGCTGCAGAAAGCAAAGCTTGAAGGTGGTCTATTGACAAAGACTTGACTTTGAATAATAAAAGGGGCTGAGCAAATGTACTTGCTAAGTCCTTTACTGGGTTATTTACAGGGCCCCTAGGCATCCGACTCCCTGGCCTGGCGTGGGTGTCAGTGGAGTCGACTTGCTTTCTGTCTTTCACGGATACCTGATAAACTCATGCTCTTCTGGGTGCAGGAAAAACTTGGAAGACAAAAGCTGAAATGCAGCCGCCTCGCTGCTCCCCTTGGTGAAGCTTCCCCATCTAAATGACTCCTCTGAAGGCACCAGCATTGCTTTCTCTCCGCATCATGCCCATAAAAAGGCCACCGGCACTCAGAGTTACCCCCAGAAATGTAGCCATCCCCACCCAGAAGGGTCCATTCAGAAGCACCCAAGAAAGTGCCCAGGATGGCAGGGGCACCCAGAAATCTGTGCCGTGCCCAAAGTGGTTCAGGGGGTGCATATAAGACTGGAGCACAGGACCACTCTGCTCATCCCCAAAGGAGCATTGGGTGGGTGCCCAGGACGAGGGCTCCCCTGGGAGTCTGTCGGCAGAATGTTCTAAAGGAGAGACCTTGGAAGCAGCCCTCAGGAAGGAGGAAAAAGGACGTGGACGTGGGGAGGGAAAGTAAGTGGGTTACAAGGCAGGCCCACCGCTGGCCTCAACCAACCCCGCCAGGAGCACAGGAGCTGGGATGTCTTCCACAGTTGGTTCCCTTCACTCTGAGCTGACCGAGCCTCCCCCCCTTGGATGTGGGCCACACCAGAAAGGGCAAGACCTTGGATAAACCCGTTCTCTGCAGCCGCGGCCAACCGAAAATGCTGACAGCTGCAGTTGTCTGTTCTCGGCATTCTCGGCAGCTGGGGAACAAGTCCTTCCATGAAGGGAGGTCTGAGAGGAACATCACTGGGTCCATCAAAGGTAATGTCAGCCTGTAGAAGGTAGAAGAAAACCCAGTTGGCGGACGCCGCACGAAGTCACGTTCTAGCTCAGTGTAGTGTGCTCAGCCTGTGAGTCCGTATTCAAGAAGCATCTGTGGATGTCAGCTTTGCAGAACCCCTTTCTAAAGGCCATTCTCGTTCTTAGACTATGTAGTCCAGCAATTCAAATGCCAAACTGTGTTTTACTCACCGTATTATGCTAGGGATCCAGCCTGTGCCACAGAGTTTTCCAAAGTGAAGGTAGCCCCCAGAGGGGGCACAGGAATGGGCCAGGGGGAGGCTGGAAAAGCAGGTGACTATATAGTGGTCGTTACACAATCTGTTGTCAATTGGAGAGGATTAAGAATGAAGGGGTGGGGTTTAGGCTGTCAGGTCACAGCGCGATGACCTCATTTGGGGGCACTAAGGACATGAAGGGTTCATTGGAATGGGGCACATGCTCAGAGTCTCTGTGAGATAGTCCTGATGAGAAGCCACCTGGAGCTACCCTGATACAGCCAGTGCCCTGGGACCTGGAGGAGTCATGGGGAGACCCAGGCCAGCATCAAGATGCTTCCACCGCGGCTGGATCCACAAGACTTTCCACCCACTGACCTGTGCTCTTCCTGCCTTTGGCATCCTTGCATGTGTTTTGTGAGTCAGAAGAGGACTTTATAGATTGGTATCAGACATATGAGCTAATATTGGACTTATGGACTTGATCTGGACTGGGCTGGGTTGTTTTCTCAATACTTAATTGCTCTTAAATATAAAAACTCTCTCTTACATAACTCTGCATGTCTATGAATTTGTTTCTCTAGTCCACTCAGACTAGCACATACATTGTACCCTGGATTATGGGGGAGAGTGGATATGTTTTTCCTTGCTGCTAAGTGGGGCTGAGTAACTTTCCTTTTTTGGAAAGGGGGTGTTCAATAAAGTAAGTTTGGGGCCCTTGCTATCCAGGCAGAGGAACTCGGGGCTTAGCTGAACAAAGAAGTTAAATGCCAGCAAGTGCACTGTCGGTAAAAATTGATGAGGCAGCATTGAAGGGGGGTGGGCTGGGCTGGGCAACAGCTGTTATAGAAATCCCCAAACCTGGGATTCAAACCAGACTCCGCTGGCTAAGCTGTTTGAGGACGAGTCGGAAAGTAGAGCTATTAGGATTGCAGTTCATGCATGCATGGGTTCATGTCAAATAAAACACGTGTAGACATGCCTTGGGGGTCAGCATGTGGCTTCCAGCGAGTCTTCTCTGTGACTATCACGATCTTAGCCTCGTGAGAGTGCCTTAAAAACAAAAGCCTGATGGGGCTGAGCCCCTGTGGCATAAGTGGTTGAGTGCGGAACTGCAGCCCGCGGACTCGGCGGTTCAAATACAGTGGTGGCTCTCAGGAGCGGCACTGGATAGTGCCCTCGACCACCACAGGCAGTGATGCCCTCAAAAACAAAACAAAACAAGACAAAAGCCTGATGAAAACAGTAGCCCCAGACAGAATAACAGGCTCCACTTCGTTCCAAGCAGAGAGACCAGCTGCTCAGGTCACATATAGGGACTCTTTGGGGTATTTCAAAGTGGGCGTCTACTGAGACGCTCTCCGAGGACACAGGACTCTCACACGGGTTTTTGAAAAGACATTTTTAGGACAGCAGAAAACTGTGTCGATGAAGGAGAAGGTTAAAAGAGTGGCATTGAGATCTGCCCCCACCCCACCCCCATCATGACCCCGCACCGGCACATGATTTGGGGGGAGAAGGCCTGTCCTGTCCGCATGTTGTTGGGGAACTTTATCCCACCTACCCGACAGCCCTCATCTTGCCCCTCCAGGCTGCTGTTTGCTCTGGAATCTTTGAGAATAGATGTCTATTTGCGTGTCTGCCTGTTTGACGTGGTGTGCGTCAACTACCATGCACGTCTCCAGCAGGAGAAAGCAGAGAGTGGGAAACCCTGCCTTCAGCAGAGGACAGACTCACAGGGCCCACAGACTAAGAAGCACAGCTTCACGCTCGCATGGTTTGGCCTACTAAAGGCTGTACCACTTCAGAGCAGTCCATTTTCACTCAGCCTTGCCCAGCTTTGTTGAAGACTCTAAGCCTCGCTGAGTCCAATCTTAACATGGCAATTAGCATGCCTACCGTACAGGGCTGTCATGGGGTTCAAAAGCCAACCCATATGGCTACCGCAGTCATGGCAAATAGTAAGGGTGCAAAGGATGTTAGCTGTCTGACTTTCTTCCTCTGATAACCACTCAGCCACCATGGCTATCATAAAAGTTATTGTTCCAACCAGAAAGGCCATAAACTCCATTTTTATGACTTAATGAAGGCCAGACACCACAGAACCAGTGCTCAACCCTGAAAACTTTGGAACACATAGATTGCTCAGTACCCAATGATTTCCATTACCTTCTGTCTAGGGGTAGGAGAGACTTAAATCTATTATTTTGGGCACTGGGGCAACTATTTCCAAGCCCCTCTGGACTCAGTCATCCACAACATCCTCATGTAATAAGATATGCAGCTATGGTAAGCAACCCCACCACACACACACACACGTGAACACCCATATCTCAGACACATAACAAACAACATCCAAGCCAGCCATTCAAGCAATGGGAAGAAGCTCATTTTTTTTAAAAAATCACCTTGCGGATGAGACAGAGCAATTTCCAGCTCAGGTAACTAGGGGAATGGAAGTCTTCTTTGTCACTTAGGTGTGCTGCAGGTGGGAAGCTGCAGAATAGTTTTATTCCTGGAGACCTAAAAATGTTTTATTATGAGCAGAAGAGCTGGGAAATCCTAAACCTTACAAGCTTATTTTTACAGCAGAGACAACAATTAAAGCCCAGAAAGGATCCATCACTTTTTAGTTACCCGTCTGTCACCCTTCAGGGTCCATCCATCACTCTGCCCTTTCTCTTCATCATGGGGTGCATGCAGCATGATAGGTCCCTTTTACAGAAGCCTTTCTAACTGAGATCTTGTCATTCCCACCTGACGATTGGACTCAATTATGCAAATGAGGTGTTTGTGGTTCACCAAGAAGACTCGACAACTTGATCATGACACAGATGAGGTGCTTAGCATCCCTGTGGGAGTGGAACCAGGCAAATGAGGTGAATTGAACCCTAAAAGGGCTCATCCCACTGAGATGAGCCATGCCACAGATAGAAAGGGTGACAAGATGAGAAACAGAGAAAGGGAAAGAGAGAGAGAGAGAGAGAGAGAGAGAGAGAGAGAGAACTGTAACACCAAGAAAGGAGTTGGAGATGGCGAGACATAGTAACAGAGAAATGATGGGTATGAGCAGGTACCATTGGAGATGGGTATGAGCTGGCCCAGTGGGCAGCCTGGACTGTGTCATAAGGCAGGTGGAGAAGGGATGCTGACCTACTAACCACGAGAGTGGAGAGCCTTCAGGCAAGAGGCTTCGTGGCAACGT
>PVJH01047257.1:0-11400 GCA_004026705.1 Nesogale talazaci
TCACTGGAGGCCAGATACATGCTCACACTCTATGAGACAAGACAGATGGAGCTAAGCTGATTGCAGCAGAGTCCTGGAGCAGCAGGAACCACGTGGAGACCCACAACAGCACCCAGATGCTTTCACTGCCACTGGATCCTCAAGACTTTCCACCCACTGGCCTGTGACTTTTCTTCCCTGCATGAATCTGAAGAAAAATATATAGACTGGCAATGAACCTATGGGCTACTTCCTATCAGATTTATGAACTTGACCTGGATATTTTCTTAATGTACAATTGCTCTTTGATATAAAGTTCCCTCTTGCACACATATGAGTGTCTATATATTTGCTTCTCAAATCAACTCAGGCTTACAGAAAAGGCACTAAGTTAGTCATACTCAAGTCCATGGAGGCAATGTTAGCTGAGGTTCTCTTCAAATTCACATAGCTGAAATCTATAACATAGAATGGTAGGCAGAAAGCATGAAGATCAAAGGTCAGTGGCTGCAGAAGCCAGTTGATGCAAAGCCATTTGGAACATGGCAGGGAACTGATAGCTCCCAGGTTAGTCCTCAAGGTCAGAGGTCCACAGGAGCTTGGTCCTGGAAGGAGAAACAAAAATCTCAACAAGCAATGTAGGCTAAGAGGCCAATGAGAAAAAAAAAATATCATTGCTATCCTCAAGGTAGCATCTATAGGCTGCCACCTGATTGGCAAATAGGATTCCAGGCCTATCTTCAAACATGTACCATAGAGTTGGATTTTAAAATAACATTACACTGACCCAAAAGAATATGAAAATTATAGAAAAATATCCTTGATATCACATGCAAATATATTTTTTTCTGAAAATAATGCAGCTACAGTTGCAGCAGCACATTGACAGGGAGCTGCCAGATACAGAAGACGGTGAGAAACAAATGATCTCACTGCTGAAGTCAGACGGTCTTGGCTGAAATGAGAGAACAGAAGAAAGATGTTTACTTGTGTTTTACTGTTATGCAAAGACATTCAGCTGTTTGGATCATAACAAATTTTGGATATATTTTAGAAGAATGTGAATTCCAGTCATTTCATTGTGCTCATGTAGAACTTTTGCTTGGTTCAAGAGGCAGTCGTACAAACAAAACCAGAACATACGGTACGGTTTAAAAACCACAAAAAGTGTATGTCAGGGTTGCTCCCTCTTGCTATGCTTATTCTTTCCAGATACTGAGCAGATAGCCACAGAGACTACATGAAGAAAAATGCAGCATCGAGTTCAGAGGAAGGCTTATTAACAATAAGTGATATACAGAGAATATAAACTTCCTTTCTGAAATGAGCAGCACTTGAAGCAGTTGAAGATCACGAATTGCAACCTTCAGTATGAATTACAATTCAATGTAAAGAAGACTAAGACCCTCACGACTGGGCCAAAAGATAAAAGTAGATGAAAGCTGTCAAGAATGTCTTCTTTCTTGGTGCCACCATCAGTGGCATGCAGCAGCAGTTGCAGAATCAAATGATGCATTGCTTTGGACAGATGTGCTGCAAATTATCCCTTAAAAGTGTTGAAAAGCAAGGATGTTACTTTGAAAACTAAGATGCTCCTGACCTAAGCATTTCAATCATGTCAGATACATGTGAAAGCTGGACATTGAATGAGGAACATGAAATACTTGATGGATTCAAATTTTAGTGTTGGTAAAGAATATTGACAATACCATGAACTGTGTAAAGAATAAACAAATCTGTTTTAGAAGAATTGCAACTAAAATGCTTCCTAGCAAGAAGGGTGACAAGTCTTTGACTCACATACTTTAGACATATTAATCGAGAGAGACCAACCTATGGAAAAAGACATCATGCTGGTTAAAGTTGAGGGCCTCCATTTTCTTTGTGTCTTATTGGTATGACAGGGCAGAGATACTTTATATAATTGAATAAACTAAGTACCTATCAAACATAAAGCTGGTACATAAACCAACTATGAATGGTAAGCAAGAAAAGGAACTCTGATGTCAGCGGTTAAGTGCTAAGCAGCTAACTGAAGTGTCAGTAGCTTGAAACTGTAAATTGTTCTATTAAAGGATAATGGGGCTCTCAGTTTCAGTAAAGGCTACAGTCTTGGAAACCTGAGTTTTATTATGTCCTATAACGTCCTTATATGTCAAGATTGATTTTTCTACCAAGAGTTTGGTTTTTCAAGGTAGAAAAGTTAAGATTTTTGTAATTAGTTTTACTATGTATTGTGCTGAACTCAAACAGCATCAAAATGATCATGAATGTTATGGTTGTTTTAGTTGCCAAGTTAGCTCTTAAATCATGTCATTCTGGCCCCAAGACAAAACAACACAAACTAAGCACTGTTTACTCCTTGCCATTGCCATGATAAACTTTGGATCCAGCGCTTGTGATAATTTTAGTAATTTAGTTATCTTTTACTAGTCTGTCTTAGTTTGGAAGCTGTGCTGATACCTGTTGTGTTAGTCTGAGTAGACTACAGAAACAAATTCATAGACACGTATATGGATATAAAGGTAAGGTTTATATATAAGAGGAATGGAACATTGAGAAAACATCCCAACCCAGTCCAGTTCAAAGTCAGAAGTCCGATATTAGACCATATGCCCAATATGAGTCTCCTTCTGACTCACGAAGTCACAGGCCAGTGGGTGCAGAGTTCCCAGCGCTGGCGGGGGTTTCCCCATGGCTCCTCGCTTCCAGGGCTCAGGGTCCCTCCACAGCATCCAGTGGTGGTAGAAGCAACTCAGCACTGGCAGGGATCTCCACATTACTTCGTCAGCTTCAAAGGTCTGGTTCCATCAGGGTAAGTACGTGTGGCTTCTCCTCTGCTTCTTCCAGCTCCTCAGATGCTGCCATCTTGTCTTGTCTGTAGTTTGTCATCTCCGAAACTCACTCCCAACAACTGAAGAGATGGCCTCTCATCTCCACGAGGGAAATACCACAAGATTTCCCAGAAGTCTCAGGAGAAAGCCATGCCCACACAGAGGCCTCATTGACTACTCACTGGCTATCTCCAGATTAACAGACTAGACTCCACCCCCACATCTCAATCATGAAATTCACATAGGCACATAATTGCCACACCTGCTCAGCATTAGAAACCATGAAGGCATCTAACAAACAATTACCATAGGTGACAATGCAGGATGTGAATTATTTGGTAATCTTACTTGCATTGAAGGTGAGAATTCTACTCCCCATCTTTCATTGCACATTATCATGGTAATCCAAATCAATAAGATATACCAGGATAAGTAAAAAAGTAATGCAATGAAAATCATACTTTTATTGAACTTATGAAACAAAACTCATCAAAGACAAATTTAATAGCTCACTATTTAGTTTTCCTCTAGGTCTGCACAATTCTGAAGGTTGTGTTCTTTCTAATCTTTCCCATGAAGAATTCTGCTCTTTGATTTTCATCATGTGAAGATCCAGTTTAGACATCCTCCTGGGATTCAGTCATGCTCTTGCTAAATATCCTTTGAATGTTAGAAACAGAGGTTTGAAGAGGCATTATTGTTGTGGCAGCATTGATCACTTAAGGTTTCCCAAAGAAATGCTCATAGAAAAGCATTTGCCACCCTTAAAGAATGAATGGACACATTGCTGTAACGGGAATATTCTTCAGTGTAACGTTCCTATCATTTTTTCTAATCAACAGAGTTTTCAAAGTCTTTAAAACATTTTCCTAATAAAGCCATAGGATCATCCTGTCCTTCATTAAAATGAATCCAGATTAGCTATCCCTATGGAATTCTATAAATTTGTCATCATAAGAACCCCTCATGTGATTGCTATGAGTTGGAATATAGTCAATGTCTCTCTCATTTTCTCTCTTTTTCTCTCTGCTTTTGAGTTCATTCAACTCATTGGACAAAGTAGAATTGCCCATGGATTTCCAATACAAATCTTTAAGAGAGTCAAAAGCCTCATGCTTCCCCCACAGAGGGCCCGATGATTGAGAACACAAGGAAGTGTTCTGCATAATCCACTACACACAAGTCAGGGGTCCTGACTTGATATCAGTGGGCCTCAACTTGGTTTAATTATTGCTGAAAAGCACTATTTAACCCTGAAAATCTGATAGCCCTAGAATCAGAAATATAATATTGAAATCAATGTATATTTTAGTATAGCATAAAAATGCCATAACTATAGCAAGAGATTTCAATGCTTAATTTATTCATTGGAACAATATGTCCATCCATGTTTCTTTAGCTGTTTCTTATGTTTTACTTTTAATTGAAAACATGAGATAAAAAGACAAGCTTTCTGAATATTTCCTGAACATAGTGACTTTTAATTTCTATTAATAAAAATATGAATAAGTCAAAGCAATTTTTAATTTAACTGGAAACCATCCTACTTATATCTCACAACTAAATAGTGTCAGCAAATTTCATTCCCATAATAATTTTCTAAATTAAAAGAAATAGTGTCAGCATATTTTGTTCCAGTTATAATTTTCTAAAAGAAAAATTCTAAAATTGTCTAAACACCATAAGAAATAGTATCACATAAATATTAGATAAAGCAGCATTTGATTGAAGACTAATAGCAGGATTTACTTGGTAATTTTTTTCATATATGGTCCTTAATGGTTATAGAATTATGTTCTATTTCTTTTTATTGAGAAAACACAAAATGTATTTCTTAGAAACAAAGCATTCCTATATCTTAAGGGCAATAAATAATACAGCTTAAGTGTGACTTTAAGATGTCATGTACACTGGGAATTATTTAAACACAAACTAGCAAGTAATATAAAAACAATTATTCAGTAGTAAGCATATTATTTATGTTCTTTTTTTTAATACTGCTCAAATAACTAGTTAGGTTTGAGAGATAAGCAATCTGAAAGGATTTTATCTTTCTATTTATCTATCTGTCTCTCTGTTTGGTTAGATTGTAAAGAAATGTACCATATGTAAGTACATATATGCATGTGTTACACAATCCATCTCAAGCAATAAAATCAATAAGAAAATTTACATTCTTGTTAAGCCAATTTTTTTAAATATTGCAAACTAATCTGTGCACAGCACAAGCTGGCTTTTGATCTGATGACTTGGACCCATTTCTTGAAGCATGATGCAATTTGAGGCAAATTTAATAAATCAAATTTTCTTCCAAGTGCAAAGTATTAGAAAATTGTTCACCATGCCCATAAAGCAGCTGTCAAGCCTGTTGCCTAAATTCCTATTTTTCAGGTCTTTCAATGTATTTTCAAAACAAAACTAAAAAACCCCAAACAATAGCCACAAAATTTCCCAGGTCACTGCTTCAATTATTTCAAAATATTTAGCAGGGTTTCAAAAACAGAGTAAATCTGTGTTATGAGTTTTTAATCTTCTTTACAAATTATGTACTCAGTTACCGCTTTTTTTTGTATTAAATAATGAATGCCTATTTTATTCTTTCACCTCACTGACCTATCACTTATTAACATAACTGTAAATCAGTGTTTCCCAAAATGGGTGCATCTGAATTTACAGCCCTCTTCTGGGATCCAATTAAACTAGGAGGGCAGCCAAAGCAGATACCTATACTTTATTCTTTCAACAAGCTGTAGCAGAAATATTTTTAATTGCCCAAGGGTTGTAAAGTAATTTTTTGAAAGGTGGATAATATTTTGAATGCCATCATATCGATGCTGACTCATAGTGACCACGGTAGATTGTTCCTGTGAGATACCGAGTGTATAACTTTTCGGGGAAGTGCAAAGCTGTCTTCCTCCGCATAAGCAGCTGGTGGTTCAGCCCTCCCCACCTTGTAAATCAGAGCCCGATGGATAGCCACTATGTCAATAAAGCTGAATAGAAGAGTGGATAGACCAAATAAATTTGAAAAAGTATGCACAAATTTGTCAAAGGCACAATAAAGTTTTCTTAGATCTTGCTGATACTTACAACTGAATGTGTCTGGGTACATGCAATCAGAATTTTTCTATTATAAGTGTAGTTAGAAGTTATTATGTTACTTGTGAGCTCTCCCCAAAAGTCCATTAAATAGAAATTTCCTTCCATCAGTTATTTTTTAGAAAAGAAATTGTGAATGACCAAGGGGTCCTAAGAAATAGAACTTACATCATTGTAAGATTAGATACTAAAATTTCTAATATAAATTGAAATGATATTCCATGAGTCACTATTTGACACTTCTTCTAAAAAGAGGGAGGTCTTCTTTCACCAAAGTTAACTCAGTATCACTTAACCATAACAGTTCGCTTTTAAAATTATATTTTCCTTCTATATTTGACAAGTTAACTTAAATATATTTCTAGGATTTTTGTAGTGGAACTTTTTTGCAACTAGTACAAAATCAACTTCATTGAAAATTCTTTTATTAATCTTAAATTTTATTATAATATGTCACATCAAAATATATCATTATGCATTGTCCCTCAGATTATTTCCAACTAGAAAATTTAGCAAGATTCACTAAGTGTTGTAAATAGTTTCTTTACAAAATAGTTTCAGTCTCTGCCTTCAATCTATTACGTTATTGGAGTCATATTATCTTTTTACATTTGACACTTATTCACATATTGTGCAAGAATATCTAGGTCATTTCTATATTAATCTCATTTTAAAACCACCTTCTTGCCTCCATATACCCTTTGCCAAACTACATTCCAAAAGGTTTCTAAAATTAGCTTTTTTAACTAAATAAAAATGAAACTTTTAGAAATACATTTTTAATACCTGTATTTCAAATTTATAGAAAGTGATAATCAGGGCTGAGCTCCGGTGGCATAGTGGTTTTGCGCAGGACTGCGGCCTACGGGGACGGAGGTTCACTTCCAGCAGTGGGGTTGGGCCTCCTACTCCCACTGCTGGAGAGCAGTGATGCCCACAAAAAAAAAAAAAAGAAAGTGATAATCCTATGCTCATAGACAAAGCAAGACAAAACAAGCCACACAGTTAGTTTAGAATATGATATACTAATTTCATTTTTCTGAATATATCCCATATCACTTAACATATGTCATTTGGTTTCTTGAGTGTTTCTTCCCTGGCCATTGATTAAATGATTAAATGATCCCTTTGCCACTGCTAAGTTTCTCCATTTATCGTGATGTTGTTTATTTTTTGATTCAGTTGTAATGATATTAGTTTTCTTGACATTGAGGTAAGGAATACTCAACTGAAGGTAGTGGTCTTTCAATGGTAAGTGTTTCATGTCCTGTTTAGTGTCAGGAAGCCAGGTGTATTTTCTATGCATCATAAATTGCAAGACGTCTTCTTCCTATGCTAATGTCATATTCTGCCTCATAAGATCAAAATGCCAAATTGTTTGTTCAGCATAAAGATGGAGCAGTATTGTAAAAGGTTATGATGGTGACACATTTCTCCTGATTTCGAACCATTTCAAACCCCCTTTTGTTTCTCACTTGCCTGTCTCACAACCTATGTACAATTTCTGTCTGATAGATTAGACACAACTTTTTTCGACTTCTCATTTCTCCCATGCTACTCATAGTTTGTTACAGTCTTTGTATAGTTATTAAAGCTTTCTGATATACTTGACCATGATTTGTTTTATACCAACAGGGATATTGCTTTCCATGTATTCTTCTGAATGTGACATGAAACTCAAAGAGATTTCTGTTCATGCTAGTTAGCAATCATGTAGAAATATTATTTAAGGTTTTTACTTACCTGTAATATTATCATTGCTTGATACTTTTCAGATTCGATTATATCTCTTTTATTTGGAATGAACATAGCATATCTATTCCAGTTATTTGTTCAACTAGCTGTCTTCAAATTTTTTGGTATACGCAAGTAAGCACCTATAGCACTACATGAATTTATTGAACTATTTTAGTAAATATTCTGTCAGTTTCTGGAGCCCTGTTTTTCATAAACGCCATTGACAGCTTGGGCTTCTTCCAATAAAATTTATTGTTAATCATTTGCTACATCCTGGCATTGTTGAAGATTAGACAGTTCTTTTTGGTATTGTGTCTCTGTTATTGGTATATGCACCATTAAGCATTTTCCATTCTAATGCTTTCCTATAGAATTTTTGACATGACAATTGAAAGTTTGAGGCTTTTTTTTTCATTTCATTGAGCTAAATAAATTCTAAGCATGTTCTTCAATTAGGTTTTTCTACCTCACACTCTTTACTTTTTTATTATATTACTTTGCTTTTTTTAACTAACTTTTGAGGTTTTTTATTCAGTTCTTTTACTTCATCACTCCTTTCAGTCTCTGTAGCTTCTCTGCATTCAAGAATAAGTTTGAGAGTTTCTTATGACATTAATTTGGATCTTTTACCTGTCTTATTAATGCCCTTTTATTTCCTTTATTTTATTTTAATTTTTTGGGCATCACTGCTCTCCAGTGGTGGGAGTAGGAGGCCCAGCCACATTGCTGGAATTGAACCTCCGTCCCAGTGGGCCGCAGTCCTGCGCACAACCACTACGCCACCGGGGCTCAGCCCTTATTTCCTTTATTTATGATGTTCTTACAACCCATTTAGTATCCCATCATAGCTCAATATATTAAATCTATTTTTGGAATGGTCTCTAAGTTTAGATGTGGTATAGTCATATTGGCTCTCTTAAACTTGCTATGTTATTTTAACCTTCACTTTATTTGCATATGAGCAACTGATGGCCAGTTCCACAGTCAGCCCCTTATCTTGTGGTTGATAATAATGAGCTTATTCATCATCTTTTTCAAATATGTAGTTGTTGTTTCTTGTGTGTTGTATATTTTATTTGTTGTTGTACATGTGCATAGTTGCTATTTCATTTCTGAAAAAAATACTTGGAACAAAATAAGCTGTTGGTCACCATCATTGTTTCTCTCTTTTTCCACTACCAATTCTTCCGCTTTGTTCTCAGTTTTATTATGCTAGTCACCAGTAATTATTAATGCACACTTATTACATGTTTGATCAATTAATAAATTTCTTCCATTTACTAAACATTGATTAGTGTCTGTTGGGTAAATTTGAGTTATCATTAAATTAATTGAACTTCTTTGTAGGTGTTCAAGTATTTTTCTATCCTTGACAGGAGTGATCTTTCTTGACAATGTAATAGCATTCTCTTTTGATTTGTCATTCCTACCATAGAAAAACACATGATGGTCCCACTCAAAATGGTAAAGACTGCTCTACTGCTACTCACTAATGACTAGGATATCCGTTTTTATTCATTCCATATCATTCTTGATAACTTCCAATATTCCCACAGTCATATTAAATATGCTACATTATTTTATTTTTAACAGATATTGTTAGCTGTTTCTCATCATTTGGAGTGATGTCAAATCAGTAAGGTAACGATCCAAAAATGTTGCTCCATCCATGTCATTCAGATGAACCTTAGGGACTGATCTCACACTTCCTCTGAAAGTGCTCCCTTCAGTAATATGTTTCTCAGAAACTAATTTTCAGAAGTGATCAGTCTGTTCCTTCTTTCTGTCTTATTCTAAAACTCCCCCAAAACCTGTCAACCAGGGGTGACTACTTAAAATACTATTTGCATGGCTTCCCCTATCACAGCAACATGAAATGAGGTGGCATTTAACATTTGCATTTTAAGTATTTGGGATCTCCTAATTGAAAATAAACAATTTTAACCTTCTGGTTAAAAAGGATGAAAGATAAAATTAGGGAGTAGAGACAGAATACTCTGGTCATAGTCTATTACTCCAGAGGGTAAGAGTTTGGCAGTGAGTGGGAAAGACAAATACGCATGCCACTGGACAGAATATATGGTATTTGGGGGGGGGCATCACTGCCCTCTGGTGGTCATGGGAGCTACCCTGTACTGATCCTGAGAGTCACCGCTGGATTTGAACCACCAAGCCCGTGGGCCGCAGTCCTGCACTCATTGACTTAAGCCAGCGGGGCTCAGCCCCAGGACATATGGTGTATTAGATTAAAATTATTTCTCTAAAAATAAATCAGGGAATATGTTGTTCATTCCTTTATTAGTTACCATCAAGTCAATTCAGATGAATGGTGACTCTGGAGGACAGAGTGTAGCTTTGCCTGTGCCTTTCAAAGAATGTGCTTCTTCCAGGGAAGAGAAAGTCTCACTTTTCACCCACGGAGCTTCTGGTGGATTCAAACTGCTAAAGTTGCAATTATAATCCCTAAGCACAACCCAGACATATGCTACCAGGCTCCTTACACAATGGATCCATTCCTATAAAAGTAAATTGAAGTGTTATTCACCATAAAGAAAGTGATTGCCCAGGTAGAGTCTCTCATTTTACTCCAAAAGCCCCTTTGAAACAATTATTTTCCTGTTTGATACACACTATCCATTGCCATCAAGTAACTTAGAACCTAGAGCAACCCTCTAGGATAGGGTGAAACTTAGCTATATGGTTTTCACAGTTATAAATCTTTATGAAATTAGCAGATTGCCCTATCTTTCTCAGGTTAAGAAGCTGACGGTTTTGAACCCTAGACACTTCAGTTAACCACTGAGCTCTAAACCCAGTGCTATTGAGCAGATTCCAATTGCTAGTGACCTTGCAGGACTCCCACGATCGTAACTCTGTGTGGTACAGACAGTTTCATCCTTCTCTCAGGAGGAGCGGGTGGGTGGATTGTAACAGTCAGTGGGGTGTTTGGCGCCTTGATGCTTAATCATGGCATCACCAGTGCTCTATCTGCTCAAAATCATTAATCTACTCTCAGTCATTCATATGCCCTAGAGAAAAAATCCACCATACCTAAAAAATACTTTTACCAAAATCTATTTATATTTGGGAAATTTTTAACTAAGTACAATATTTAAATATAATCTTTAAAATACTCTTTTATTCTCTTGGTCCTTTTAAATTAGAAGAGTTATATGAGACGATTGACATGAACTGAGACATGATAGAAATTTTATTGGACCTTGAAAATTTTATGAGGGAAGCTCTTTGAAATAAAACTTGCCTTAGCACTGTTTTGTATCCCCCATTTTACACATCTCCAATAATTAAGAACACTACCTTGCCTGTCCAAATCTGAAACCTGAAGCAAATCACCCCTCTTATCTCTAGATGTATTTTATTTCTGAGTGGAAGGAAAAGCAAAAAGAAAACACTGACCCTGAGCCAGTCCTGACTCACAGCCACTCTTTGGGATAGTCAAAGGGCTCCAGCATGAATCAAAGGCCACCTGTGCCTGCTGGGCAGGGGCAGGGCATTCAAACCCTCGCCTTTTAATTTGCTGCTGGGCTTTCGCTCACTGCCTCTGGGGCACTCTTCTTTGACCTCTAGTGACATGAACAAAAAATGCTCTGCAGATACTCCTTTGATATTCATATTAATCACGCTATCTGACATGATTATTGAATATACAGTGAGATCAAAATTTCCATGGTAACTTCCTATAATTATCCTTTGAAGCCTTTCCTCATGCATTTGAGAAATTCTCACTTGC
>PVJH01047258.1:0-11401 GCA_004026705.1 Nesogale talazaci
CAGTAAGAACTCACAGCTCAGAGGGGGCCGCGCCAAGCACACCCACGCGGGGCTCTCCCCATCATCACCGTTCCTCCCACATGGACAGCTCCCTGGGGCTTGTTCCTGCAGCGGGGGCCACTGCAGAGGGAAGCTCCCAGAAGACCCGACTGGTCACTCAGGTACCTCCTTTGCAGGCTCACGGTCAGACTCCGCTTGGGGTCCCCTTGCTCAGGCCTCTGTGCCAATGCTGGGTGATTACCTGCTCCCCTCAAAGTTCCCTGGGCCCACTGTCTGCAGTTTCCCCTTTCAGCCTGGCGTGTCCTCCAGCACCGAGATAAGCTGCGACTTTTTATGCACCATTTTCACCCTTATTTTATGTATTTATTTCCTACAAGTCATTTTTTTTTACGTGATTTTATTGGGGACTCTTACTTTTTTTTGTTTGTTTGGGCATCATCGCCTCTGGTGGTCGTGGGCGCTACCCAGTGCCGCTCCTGAGAGCCGCCGCTGGATTTGAACCGCCAAGCCCATGGCCTGCAGTCCCGCACTCCACCACTTACGCCACCAGGGCTCAGCCTTCCAACAAGTCATTTTATCAGGGACTTTTACCACAATCCATATCAGTTGTATCAAGTGCATTTATACATATGTTGTCAATATTTCCAAAGCATTTTTTTTCTATTTCAACCTTTGGTATCTATTTTTTTTTTATTTACTTCTGCTTTAATGACCTTTAGAAACTGGTCCAAACGGATTATCAGCAATACATAGTTTTTGCTTTTTTTTTTTTTTTGGGGGGGGGTGGTGTCGGGCATCACTGCCCTGATGGGAGTAGCAAGCCCAGCCTTGCTCCTGGAGAGCTGCTGCTGGATTTGAACCACCAACCCTTTGGGCCGCAGTCCTGCACACAACCACTACGCCACCAGGGCTCAGTCCTTTATTTTAATGTTTAAAAAATATATTTTGAGACCACTTCTGATACACACTCATATAATTCTGTGGTCATAACAAATACAACTTTAGCGAGACTAAACAAAAGTGCAGAACTTAAAAAATAAGGAAGCATAAGCTAAAATGTTCTGCATAGCAGAAATCCATTTAAAGCAAGTCCTTTTTGCAGGGATGAGAGGAGGAGCTGACAGGAGGACAAAGCAGTTTTTCGTTTTTTAAAATGTCTTCTGCAGGCTGAGCCCTAGTGGCGTAGTTGTTGAGTGCAGGACTGCGGCCCACGGGCTCGGCGGTTCACATCCAGCAGCAGCAAGACTGGGTAGCTCCCAATGACCACCAGAGGGCAGTGATGCCCTCCCCCAAAATAAATGACTTATGCATGTTTAAATGGTGCAAAAAATAGTTTCACTCAGTGCGTCGACTGGAAAGTCTCTCACAGACGACTCGTCCCCACCTCTTGAGACACCGTAGCTGTGGCAGTGCCCACCACCCACCCCACCCCCATCCCCTGCCCGAAACAGCGGGGCTGGGTGTGCAATGAACTGCCCTGGCACAGCCCTGCCGTGCAGGTCCAAGGGCACTCCATGGAGGACTGCAGAGAGCTGTGCTGGTGTCGGGGAGCCCCCCACCGTGATGGGAGTAGAGCCTTCGGGACGAGCACTTGCGGTTGGGGCATCAGTCAAAGTTGAAAACAACTGTAAAAATCTCATGATTGGAAGTTGGCATGTGGGAACTATGAATTTAGGAATGTTGGAAGTTGGCAAAAATGAAGTGGAACACACGAAAATTGATAGCACTAATGAGCTGACCTGAACGGTATTGGCCATTTCGAGTCAGAAAAATCTTATGACTTACAATGCCGGGCATTCTGATGCTGCACCTTTCTTCCTGTAATGCAGATGTCTCTGATGATCAGATTGAACAAGCGTGATGAAGTGCCTCTGGTGCACACCTTCCTGATTTCAAACCATGCCATATTCCCTCGTTCGTTCTCACAGCGCCCTCTTGTTCCCTGCACAAGTTCCTCGTGAGCACATGAAGTGGTCCCGAAGCCCTCTCCTTCTCAAGGCCGTCCGCCGTGTATGATGGGGCACCCAGGCAAATGCCTTTGCTTCGCCAGTGAAACACAAGTAAACATCTTTTTGGTCTTCTCTGCTTTAAGCCAGGTCCGTCTGACGTCAGCACTGACAGCCCTTGTTCCATGTCCTCTTTGGAACCCGCCTGACCTTCTGGCAGGTCTCTGTCAAGGTGCTGTTCCAACCACTGTTGGATGCCATTTAACTAAAATGCTATTTGAGTGTGATATCGATAATATCACTCTATAGTTTCAGCATTCTGTGGAGTCATCTGTTTTTGGAATGGGTACAAATATTAACCTCTCCCCGTAAGTCGGCTCGCTAGCTGTCTTCCAAACTTTCTGGCATAGACGTGTGAGTGCTTCCCACATCTCTTCAGCTTTGAGGAACATCTCAAAGGGTATTCTGTCAATTCCTGGTTTGCAGTTGATACACTCGATAAAAGCTTATTCGTGGTATGCAGATGGCACACCTTCCTGAAAGTGAGAAGAAATCGACGTACTTGCTGAGGAAGATCCAAAATGGTCGTTTTCACCACAAATTACAACTTAATATAAGGCAGGTTAACATCCTCACAAGTAGGCCAATGGAGAACATCATGATAAGTGGAGAAAAGGTGGAAGTTGATAAGGATTTTGTTTTCCTGGAATCCACATCCAATACTCATGGAAGCAGCCGCCAAAAGGCTTACTGCTTTTGACAAGAAATCCCAAAGACACTGCCTAGGGGAAATGCGATGCACAAGAGCTCGTTAGTGTGTCCAAGAGCAAGGATGTTACTTTGAGGACTAAGATGTGCCTGACCTAACCCATGTTGTTCTCCATTGGCTCAATTGTACATGTGACAGTTGGACATTTGTGTTAGGCAGGGTTCTCTAGAGAAACAAAACCAGGACACTAGTAATTCTCTTTATATATTTATATAGATAGAAGGATATATAAGATAAGAAATAGACAGTTAAGTAATCTGTAAAGCAGTACAAATGGCTCGGTGCAACTCTAGTAGACCGGCAGTCCTTGGAGTCTTGAGGGCCGCCGAGGAGTCCTCTGTAGAGCAATTCAGCTATCCGGCCTCCAGCAGCAAACAGCAAGCAGGTCACCAACAAGCAGCCAGATGACACAGTCCAACAGTCCTCAGCTTAAGAGATGTCTATTCCAGGAGCGTGGCAAAGCAGGGCTTGAAGGAACCTCAACTCACAGCAACACAGTCCACGATTAGGTGTCCCACGGGTAGTGTTGCTTGGAGGTCAAGGCACAGGACGAACAAGGCAGCCGGATAGTCTGAAGCTCCAAGAGCAAGATGCAAGGGTGGAGCCTGCCAAGCCACTTCTCTCTCCACCCTTCAGTTGATCTCACGTGTTCATTGGCCATGTTGGCACGACTCAACTACCCATCATCTTTGGCCATGTTGGCACCACAAGCCCAACCCATGACAACATCGAATAAGGAAAACCAGAGGACATTTGATGAATTTGAGTTGTGGGGCTGAAGCAAAATGTTGAAAGTACCGTGGACTGCTGAGAGGACAAACCGTTCTGTCTCGGAAAAGGTAAGACCAGAGTGCCCCTTAGAGGCAGGGATGGCAGGACTTCGTTGCACATACTTGGGACATATTGTCAGGAGAGACCGGCCCCTGCAGTGTGACGTCATGTTTGGTAAAAAGGAAGAGCTGCAAAGTGGAAGGCCCTCACCAAGACAGCTCAATGTCTATTTGTCACACTGTTGGACCTGGGGAGGGGCACCCCAACTTACCCCAGACACCCGGAGGGGAAAACAGCAACCTGAGATGCAAGTGACAAAAGGAGTTTATTCAAAGGCTGGCCCAGGCGAGGGTGTCTCCTGCAAAGCTGCCCAGCACAGCACAGACCCGGCGTCTGAATGCAGAAGAGCACCCCCCACTCTTTTCTCAAGCAACTTTTATAGGGTTTTTCACGAGTGGGAACAGAGTGGAGGGAATGTCCCCAACCGCTAACTTTATCGGTTGTTTACCAGTTCGTCGGCTGTGGTCCAGGTTTGCTCAGAATGTCCTTGGTGGACATCTGGTCACTGAAAATCTGCTGATGTTTATGGTCACGATGACCTTGTGGCTGGCAAAACAACTTCTGGGAACCTGGAACGGAAACTTAAGCCTGCTAAAAGTTTTTCTGCTTTGTTCCCCCAGTCCTGGCTTTTTATGGTTAATGAACAATTTTATTTCATATTCTTATGTTCCCACATTCCCCCCCTTTTTTATTTAGTACATTGAGTAATCTTATTCTAATTAAACATGAGCATGGTACAGAAGCAGATTGCGAATTAATATACTATTAACTAAATCCTAGTATCTTGGTTTAGGTTATAATACATTTCTTCTTCATTGTCCTGCTGAATTATAGGTTCATAAGACCGGAAAAGAACTAACAGTTTTTTTTTTTTGGGGGGGGGCATCACTGCCCTCAGGTGGTGGGAATAGGAAGCCCAGCCTTTGCTCCATGGAGCTGGAATCGAACCTCCATGCCAGTGGGCTGCAGTCCCGCGCACAACCAGTACACCACCAGGGCTCAGCCTTTTGTTTTGTTTTGTTTTTTAAGGACTAACAGTTTTACAGACTGCACTTTATCTTGAACAAATTTAACTAACTTGTTGATAATAATTGGCCCAGAGGCTGAGCCCTGGTGGCGTATTGGTTGTGCGTGGGATTGCGGCCCACTGGGATGGAGGTTCAATTCCAGCAGCGACTCCACAGGAGCAAAGACTGGGCCTCCTACTCCCACCGCCAGAGGGCAGTAATGCCCCAAAAACAAAAAAAATAGGCCCACATGTTAAACCCAATAGGAGCAAAATTAGCAGCCCAGTTAAACTTGAAATCAAGGTAGCCCAAGGGGACCAGTTAAACATTTTCTGAAACCATCCTTCCTGTTTTTGTCATTCTTCATCTCTTTCCTGTAGTCTTGTACATACTAGCGCTATGCTATCTTTAATAATCCCAGAATAAAAGCAACAGGTTTCTCCTCACACTAGGCACAATCCTCCTTGTTTAAAAAACAGCAGGTCTAATCCTCTTCTATTTTGGAGGACTACTTCAGCTAAGGAGTGAAGTGATTTTTCTAGGTAATTTACGGAGCAGATGACGCAACCTGGCTTGTTGCACATGAGGAGGACTTGAAGAACTTGCTGAGAAAGATCAAAGATCGCAGTGTTCTGTGTGGATTCTAACTCAGGGTAAAGAAGACCAACATCTTCCCAACTGAACCTGTAGGTAGCCATGATAAAGGGAGAGAAGATTGACGTTGTAAAGAATTTTGTCTTCCCGCCCCCCACTATTATGACCCCAGTTCTACCTTAAAAATCTGGCTAGTCCTGCGGGTGTACACAGGTACAGATAAGAGCTTGAAACTCGGCTGAGCCCCTAGTGGTTGTGTGCGGCACTGCAGCCCACCGAGTTGACAGTTCAAATCCAGCAGCTGCTCTCCAGGAGCAAAGCTGGGCTTCCTACTCCCACCAGGGCAGTGATGCCACACACAGAAAAAGAGCTGGAAACTCAGGGAATCCAGGACAGATCAACCTCTGATGACCAATAAGGAGAGTAGAAATACCAGGAGCAGAAGGGGAAGGTGGGGGAGAAAGGGAGAACCGGATCACAAGATATTAACCCCCTTCCTGGGGGATGGACAACAGAAAAATGGGTGAAGGGAGACGTTGGACAGTGTAAGACATGACAAAATGATCCTTTGTAAATTATCAACGGTTCATGTGGGCTGGGGGCGGGGAGGGAGGGAAAAACGAGGAGCTGCTACCAAGCGCTCAAGTAGAAATAAAATGTTTTGACAATGACGATGGCAACAAATGTACCAATGTGCTTGGCACAATGGATGCATGGATGGATGATGATGAGTGCGAGCCCCCAATAAAATGACTTTTTAAAAAAATGTGTCTTGCTTGGGTCCACAGTCAATACTCATGGAAGCAGCAGTTGAGATCAAAAGACGCATTAGGTAAGTCTGCAGTACGAGATCTCTTTAGAGTACTGAAGTGCAAGGAAGTTGCTCACTTTGAGTACCAAGGTGTGCCTCACCCCAGGTATGAAATGGGGTTTTCATTTGCCTTGTCCGTGTGGGGAAGTTGGACATTTGAGTGAGAAAGATTGAAGAAAAGCCCACGCATCTGTATTGTAGTGCTGGAGGAGAATATGAAAAGGAGCATGGGTTGCAAAAAGGGAAAACAAGTGTGTTTTAGAAGAAGTACTGCCAGCGTGCTCATTCACCTTACATCCTCTGGACATGCTGGCAAGGGAGACCGTCCCTGGAGGACTTCATTTTCGATGAAGTATTGGGGCAGTGACAAAGAGAAGACCCTCAAGGAGATGGGTTGACATCAGTGGCTTCAGCATAGGAACGACTGTGCAGTGTTTCCTCTGTCGTGCAAAGGGTTGCTGTGTCCAAGCAACCCAACAACGACGACGTGAACCAGAAATAGATGACTGGATTTGGGGCTCCAACTTGACTCTAGCTCTGAGCTAGGAACCGTTAAGTCTTAAGACGTGGCCCCACGGCGCCCTGCTGGACACTCACCCTCATGAAGAGATCGCTCAGGGTAAGTGTGCTGCAGCAAAGTGTGGCGAAGAAACGAGGTGGTGCCTGGTTATCAGAGAGGCTGTCGTATGGAGTCTTAAAGGCTTGTCTTCACACAAGCAGCCCTCTGGGTGTGGAATTAACTAAGCCCACATGGAACAAGCAAACCGGCCTAGGTGATCCAAGGATTGTAAATCATAAAATCTCTATCCGAAGGAGGGAATAATACCGGAGCTTCAGTTGTGAGTACCGGATTTGCAGAAGAGAATGGATGATGGTGGAGACCTAAAATCAAGAGCTGTAGGTGGATTAAGCCCCTAGTGAATCCACTGATGATAGTTGAGGGATGTGAGTAGCCATGCTATCAGATACAGTCATATATGAGATCATGGCAGATGTCATTAGGTTAAAGGTAATAGCTGATCATTTGATCTCCCTTTTGACCCATTTTACCTATATTTTAGGTTTTTGTTTTGTTTTTTGGGGGGGCATCACTGCCCTCAGGTGGTGGGAGTAGGAAGCCCAGCCTTTGTTCCGTGGAGCTGGAATTGAACCTCCATCCCAGTGGGCCACAGTCCCGTGCACAACCACTACGCCACCGGGGCTCAGCCCTCTAGTTTTGTTTTTTGTTTTTTTTTTTTTTTGCGGGGGCATCACTGCCTCTGGTGGTCGTGGGCACTACCCAGTGCTGCTCCTGAGAGCTGCTGCTGGATTTGAACCGCCAAGTCTGCGGGCCGCAGTCCCGCACTCAACCACTTACTCCACCAGGGCTCAGTCTTATATTCTAGTTTTTAATACTGATTTTTTTTTCTCATGTAGATTTCCCCCCTTGTTTGTTAGTGTTGGGTCTTTTCTTTTTTGTATGTTTTCTAGTATATAAAGATCAAGATGAGGGCTGACCCCAGTGGCGCAGTGGTTGAGTGTGGGACTTCAGCTCACTGTATTGTCGGTCCAAATCCAGCAGCAGCTCTCCAGGAGCAAGGTTGGGCTTCCTATTCCCACCAGAGGTCAGTGATGCCCCCACCCCACCCCTCCAAAGACCACGATGAGTGAAGCTTGAGAGAGAGTAGCTAGGTGGAGGGTTTCGTGGGCGTGACGGTGGTGGTGGGAAATGAGAAGCGAACAGTGGGACTGAAATCTGACAGCCACTCTCTGCTCCCACTTGTGGAGACTAGTGTAGGCACAAAACACTGAAAAAAGACAATGACTGCATTTGTATTTTATCAGGACTTTAAAATTATTGGGGTGACAAGACACCAAGACACCTGCCAATCCAACGATCATTACATGTGGCAACTCTCACCAGTGATCACGTAGCCCGTGTGTGGTGACTGCCACCACCCTCTGCTGAAGGGCCCCCCCAGTGGCCGGTGGGCGTGAGCTCCAAGCCGGGAGACTTACCTTGCTCTCCTCCGGTCACTGGAGCCCCACTTCCTTTCGGACTGGAGGGAGGTCAGGTTTTCCGGTGGCCGAATGAAAATGGCTACTCTTATTTGCTTAGAGACGCGATACCGGCTTCATTTACATGCGAACGCTGCTGACACAGCTTTCCTATGACCTCCCCCAGGAAGACACAGTGGACCCTGAAAAACGGAAGTGGTGCAGAGAATCCATTTTTGTTTGGTGCGAGGCCCCTGTCCCGGCTAGCTGCAGCCTCCCTGACTCACAGGGCCAGGGCAGAACTTCGAGCCAAAGATTTCCCTCTGGCTTGACCTTCAGGAAGCAGATTGGGGGGCCTTTCTCCGGGGTGCACCTGTGGCCTTGACCTGCTTGCGAACCTCTAGGGCAGCAGTCCCGTGCAAACCGGGTGTATTGGCCAGAGGCTTCCTCAGGGACTTCCATAAGGGGGTGGGGCCGTGTCTTGACCTCTGTGGCTATGCCATTAATATACAGGATAAAATGGTACGCACGCTACATGGGCACGCGCGTGCGCACACGCACAATTGGTGGAACCCGCATAGGCTGGATGCCTCGCCCCAGTGTCGGGTTCCCAGTTTCCGTGCCACGCAAGGCGACACCAGTGGGTACACAGGTCCTCCCGGTCCTTTTGGTAACTTTCTGTGCAATTTAGAATCGTTTCCCAACGTCGTTGCTGGCAGAGGAGTCACTCAGTCCTTGCGACCCTGTGTCCAGCAGCGGGGCCCCGTCTGAGTCCGTCTCACAGCGGGGCCGCCGCCTCCTCTCGGCCCTTACGCAGCGCCTACCAAGTGTGATGTCCTTCTCCGGGAATTAAGAGAAAATAACAAAAATGTAAACAGCTGTGGCTACAACTGGCACCGAGTCTGTCTCCTGTGCAGAGGCCGGGTGGGCATGGCAGGCTCCGTTTTGCCTTCCCCGCACCCGTGCGCACCCCCTGGCTCAGGCAGCCCCCCGGCGGGGCTTCAGGCAGGAAGCACATCAGGTGGCAAGGTGGCCGGACACTTCTACCCCTGGTGGCCTCTTTCCACCTCTCAGGAGTGGGGGTGACAACCCACGGTTGTGAGACAGGCTAGGAGGTGACGTTTTGTTTTTCCCGCTTTTTGGTTTGTTTGACCTGGACTGAGCTCTCCCTCTCTCTAAGGAAGGAGCCCTGGTGGTCAGCGGTTGAGAGCTCGGCCACGAAGGAGAGAGTGGGCAGTTGGACCCCGCCCAGCTGCTCCGCTCCCATCAGGACTAGGGTTTGCTGTCTGGTGCGGGCGAGTGGCGTCTGACATGTCTCTGCCCCGCCTACGTGCTGGGCCCCACACTGGACGGTCGGCGATGCGAATGGACCATCCTTTCAGACGGACAGTGACGGGCCAGTTCTACCTGGCCTCTGGGGAGGGTGGCTGTGTATCAACATGGACGTGACGGTCATGTGTCCAAACATGGACCACCACCAGGTCTGTGTCTCATGGAACCACAGAAGGTTCTTTGAACCCCAACCTTTTGATTTGCAGGCAAAGGCTTAACTACCAATTTGGCGGCACCGAGCCTGGGCCATGGATGTGGGGCCAGTGTCCCCACAGACACCAACGAATGCACATTATAAACCCCTTCAACTTGGACCACAGCACCATCACCTGAGAAGGCAGTGCCCTGGAAATGAGTCCTTTCTTCCAGATGGTCAAAGAGCCAGGTGCCCTGGTGGCACAGTGGTCAAGTGTGGGGCTGCTAACTGTAGGGTCAGCCGTTTGAAAACACCTGCTACTCCTTGGGAGAAAGAGAAGGCCTTATATTCCTGCTGAGTGACCCTCTCAGAAGCCCTCAGCGCCAGCTCGGGCTTGTCCTTCAGGGTTCCCAGGAGTCAGAATGGGCTGGATGGCCAGAGGTCTGGGTGGGGACTGTGAGTCAAAGCAGTCCCATGCTGAGAAATGTGATTGCCATAAACATGCTAAGAACCAGCCCTTCCCGCACAGCCCAACTCCTGTGGAACACTGACCAGGGCCACCTCAAGCCCCCATATGGCCCCCATCACGCCCTTATAGACTCGTGGAACTCCTTCTAGCGTCAGGGCACAGCTGCGCCCCTAAGGCTTTCCAGGGCCGACTTTGCACAAGCACCAGGCCTCTCGTCTGAGACACTGCGGCTATACTGGAACCTCCAACCTTTCTGTTACACATCTCCCCGGCCAGCTGTGGCTGGAGGGTCAAGTCCCACGCATGGCACCTCCCCGGCCAGGCCCCACCCTCCAACTCCGAGTGTTTCGGGGTTAGGACTGCGCTACACGGGGTTTCCCATGGCTGAGTTCAGTACATCGCCTGGCTTTTCTTCCGCGGCACCTCTGGGTGGGCGCGGACCACCAGCCTGCCACTTAGCGGCCGAGCACGAGCCGTGTGGCCACCAGGGATCCTTGGGATGAATGCTAACCCAAACCCAGCCCTGTGCCTTCCTGGCATCCCCACCGGGCAGCGCAGAAGGGCCTCTGGGGTCCCCAAGGCAGCCGTGATGGGCCCCACGGGGTCCCCTGCCGGGCGGCACCACCAGGGCTCCCTCAACGGCCTCCAGGCACTTCTTAAAAGCTGAGTCGGACCCCTGGGAGAAAAGTGGGCTGCCCCCGCCTCCTTGCTGCTGGTGAGGGGGGGGGGGTGTTCCAGAGTCAGGCTGCTCCATCGGGTTTGGGGGGCTGTGCTCCTTTACGGAAACTGACAACTCGGTCTTTCCTCCTGGGCGCTGCTGCGGAGGGGCCGGCGAGGGGTCCGGCGGGGGCCTAAGGCAGGCCCAGGGCTAAAGGCAGCCTCATCTCCCCCGCGTTCCGCAGGTTCCCCTCGGCGGCAGCCCGCTTGTGGCCGCGCTGCCCGCAGGCGCGGGCCTTCTCGCGGGCGTGGGTCCGCACGTGCTTGCGGAAGGAGGAGGTGTCGATGAAGGCGCGGTCGCACTCGGGGCACGGGTAGGGCTTCTCGCCCGTGTGCGTGCGGCTGTGCACCACCAGCGACGAGCTCTGCACGAAGGCCTTGCCGCAGCGGCCGCAGCGGTAGCGCTTCTCGCCCGTGTGCGTGCGCACGTGGCGCCGCAGGTTCGACGAGTGGCCGAAGACGCGGCCGCAGTCGCCGCAGGTGTAGCGCTTCTCGCCCGTGTGCGTCCGCTGGTGCACGCGCAGGTAGGAGCTGCGGCTGAAGGCCTTCCCGCAGGCGGCGCAGGCGTGGCGCTTCTCGCCCGCGTGGATCTGCGCGTGCACCGTCAGGTAGGAGCGCGTGCTGAAGCGCTTGCCGCACTGGGCGCACGTGAAGGGCTTCTCGCCCGTGTGCGTCCGCATGTGGGTCTTCAGCGACGACTGGTGGCAGAAGGCGCTGCCGCAGCGCTGGCACGCGAAGGGGCTCTCGCCCGAGTGCGTGCGCGCGTGCCTGCGCAGGGAGGAGAGGTGCAGGAAGCCGCGGCCGCACTCGGC
>PVJH01047259.1:0-11399 GCA_004026705.1 Nesogale talazaci
ACCCCTTGCTGAACTTAGTTCGTTTTTTTTTTTTCTCCTTTTTTTTTTCTTTTTTTGTGCTTTTCATTAATACTCTGCTCTGAGGTCGTAGTTTGGTTTATCTATACACTGGAGTTGAAAGAAAATAGTCCAAAGGTCTGAAGATGGATTCTCCATCGAAAGTAAACAGCCCAGCGTTCCTGTTCTCTTGTCCCAAAGACTAAAAGTCTCTGCTAAAATCCCTTTTACAATATAGTACAGTACACACACACGCACACACACAGAGGGGGGAAAAATGAATTAAGCCCCAATAAAAAGGGGGTGGGGGACAAACGAAAACGAAACCACTCCCGGGAGGAGTCAGTCCGACGGACGTAAACACACAGACCGGTGCAACACAGGACTGATGGCGAGTCTCAGAGCACGGCCACGGAGTCCCCAAGGTAGGCGCCATCACGGGATACCCAAGTCCACAAAAATAACTTTTAAAAAATAAATCTTAAAAAAAAAAAAACGAAAACAACCAAAAAAACCCACACCTGTTGATTACGTGAATCATTTGTTTTTCAGGTCAATCCATACATTCTCGAGTTCGCCCCCCTCCCCAAAGCAGCCCTCGGGTCTCCGTTCTCCTATTGCATGATCAATAGCGAGCACTCCTGCCGCCGCCGCGCAGCTCTCAGGACCTGGAATCTCATCTTGACAAGGGTCGGCACATCCGATCGATCGTAGCAGCTTAAAACATCATGTTTCCTGGGTTGCCGGGTCCTTGGCTGAACCCGCCCATGCCCACGTCCGCGGCCATGCCCCGGGGCCTCATCTGTGGGGGGATCATGATGTTCTGTTGGGGTCCCATCATGCCCTGCATGGACATCATCATGCCAGGAGAGCCCACGGGCCCCGGGTGGGCGTAGAGCCCGGCGGGGCCCCGATCCTTGCCAGGAATCATGCCCACGGCCGCGGCGGGATTGCTCATCAGGGTGGGCTGCCCGGGCATCGCCGATTGTGCTGGTGACATCATCCGGTGGTGGGGTCCCATCATGCCTTGCTGGAGAAAGGCCGGCGGTCTCATTGGGTTGTGGCCTGGCATGGAGGGAGCTGTACCCAGAGGGATGTCCGGAGTGCCCACTGGCCCTGGTCCTCCCATGCCAGGTAAGGCCAGTCCCATGCGGGGGCCTTGCTCGCCCATCATCCCCTGCATGTGCGGAAAGCCGGGTCCGGGACCCTGGGGCTGTTTCCGGCCTGGGACTTCCCCGCGAGGGAAATATTGCAGTGTCTGGCTGGGCTTCTCGGAGGGGATAATGCGGGACAGATCAAACTCGGGGATCCCGGTGGCTCCGGGTCGGATGACCTCCTGCAGATCTGGGTCTGTAAACACTGAAGGCATGCTGTTCCCCAAGACGGTGAAGGAGTCGGGACCCCCTGGGCCTCCAGGCTTGCAAAGTGCTGCATCTGCTGAACTTGGGGGCAGGTTGCTGGGGCGGCCGAGAGGGCCTTCACCTGGGAAACCCATGCCGCCTGGGAAGCTGCCCTGCCCGCCGCTGGGGCCGTTGTGAGGGAATGGGACCTGCTGTGGAGGAGACTGCACCGGAGGGAAGCCCTGGGGGAAGCCCATCCGTCCTTGAGGTACCAGCTGAGGCTCCTGGGACCCGTGTCCCATCATCGGATTGTGTGACATCAAGCCGGGCCCCATGGGGACCCCGTGAGGAGGTATGCTGGGTCCCATGGCATTCGGAGAGGGCATCTGGGTGGAGTGAGAGAGTGGCTGGGTCATTCCCATGGGGCTAAGGGTTGGCATCGGAACCACGGGGTTTGGACCTGAAATTCGAGGATTCTGCGTATTAATGCCCATTCCTAGAAAAATAAAGATACCAAAAGGAATCAACTCAACCAACGGCAACCTCAAAAGGCTATTTAAAAAGTAGAATTAACAGAACACCACTGTGCATTGCGTCAAATGCGCACAGTACTGCGCCGAGGATGCAACGGCCCCTGTGCTCCGTGGGATTCCATCTGGGAACACAAAACCAGTGTCTGCGTGACACTCTGTACGGTAGAGGGTATGTGTAGAAGCCAGCTAAAGAGTGACTCGCCTGTGTGAGAAGTTACAATTACAAAGGCAGCCAGTGGTCTTTATCGGAGTCAACACAGAAGAAAACAATTGGCCTTGTTGATTTTAGCAGGATTCTTGGTGAAGAATTCACCAGGCCTACAAATTCCAAGAATCAAGGGGGAGTTTTCCCATTGGCATTTGGTATGACCCTTCTAGGAGCCCCGTTGAGAGTGTTTAAAACCCGGGGTTGCATGACATGCTCAAGAAGGGCTAACTTCCTGGGAGTGGAAGGTGCCCAGGTTCTACTGTCGTCTCAGCTTGACCGCTCCCCCCCTCCCCCCCATCTGCCATGGTCGTCTTACTGGATGACCACAGGCCATGGCAGGGAGAAATGAGGCTCGCAGACCGTGGAGCACGTCCTGATCGGATTAACCAGGATTACTAATAAAAGGCATCCCTAACCATTAGAATCAAATTGCAACCAGAAAACCCACGGCTGAAAAGTCACTGCCTCTTTGCGGATCACCTCATCATCCCAGATTATCTCCTGTTTGTGTAGAATCGGAACAAAAGGGGCACAGACTGAGTAGGGGAGGGGGCGCTTTTATGACACCCCTCGTCCTAAAAAAAGGTGTACCTCTTGAGGCAACAGGAACCACCCGCTGATGGAAGACCTGCAGTTTCAGGCTGCCCTGCCAGGAAAGGCCTTCAGGACCCAGGGCAGTCCAATGCTTCCAATGCTGTTCTGGGTAGCAGCCCTCCAGGCCGGCCCAGGAGTCACACAGCTGTGTCTTAGGAACGCACTCCCGGGGTGTCACGCTCACTCCCTGCTTCTGGGTCGATTCCGACTCACTGGGACAGAGTAGAACTGGCCCTGTTGGTTCTGAGATTGGAACTCTTAACAGAAGTGTGGAAACCTGCATCTTTCTTGGAGAAAGGGTTGGCATGGTTTCCAGCGGTGGACGCTGCGGTTAGCAGGCCAACACGCAACCACTACTCCCCCCCCCGAGGGCTCCTCTACGTCACCTCACAAGAACAGGAGCAACAACAACAGCATAAGTTCTGTCTTGCTCTAGCCAAGGTACTTCTAATCCTACTGAAGCCCGGGGAAAACTTTCGGCCGGGACACTGCGACTTGTTGCGCTTCCCCGGCGGGCAAAGAATCCGCTCCAGGTAGGCCCGCAGGTGCTGAGAATGTAGCGTAAAAGCAGCCCTCTCGCGTCTGGGCCCGGCTCAGAAGCCCCCCTCCCTGAGCGCTCACCTGGCATGTTGTTCATGGATGGCAAGTTGGGTGACCGAGCTGGAGGGGAGTCGTCGTCTGAGCTGGCCACGGTCTTGATGGCATCGTGGTACAGGGGGGTCGAACTGGGCATTGCAAACTTGGACATTCGAGACATCATAATCGAGAGAGGGTTCTGGGACAGGGTCGGCTCTGGAGGCATGGTGTAGGGTGTGCTGGAGGGAAGACTCCCGGGGATATTCACAGAGGCAGGCTGGCTGGCTGCAGGAGGTGGGGGCCCACCTAAGGGAAGAGAGCAAAACCATACAAACGTGGGCAGGGCGCTGGTTCCCGGGTGCAGGCGCCCGGGCCCCGTGGTCATGAAAGGGCGAGGCGGGGAAGGAGTGGGCGAGCAGGACAGGGTTATTAGACCCAGAAGAGGCGTCATCAATCTTCCAGGCAGGCCGTGCGTGTGTGAGCAGGGGGACAGCAGTGTGGCACGGGGATCAGCAGGCGGTGGGGGAGACACACACACACAGGAAGCATTAGAGATGCGAGCCCGCGCCGGGGAGAGACGTGGCTAACGGCCAGCTGCTTTGCTGAAGAGAATGTAGAACACTCGGCTGGCTCTCCCGGCCCCGTGCACCATTCTGCTCAGGTCTGCTACTCGGGCCGGGTGGCAGCCCCACCTCTGGCCCTCACGGTGCTGTCCTACACGCCTCCTTGGCTAATTCCCACCCCTGGGGTGTTTGAATTAGAGAGGTCTGAGGGGGCGGCTTCGGCCGTCTTGCTTCAGTGAGCTGTGTGGCCCAACAGCGAGCGGCACTTTAGCCTGGTGGGATAAATCACTTGGCTTATTCCCGTCCTCGTCTTTTCTCAAGTGGAGGTGGCCCCGGGCCTGGTATTTACACCGCGGTGCTCATCTGCCACTGACCGTGCCCGGCCCCCTTCACAAAAGCACCATCATCTGGGAGTGCCTCTCCCGGGAGAGGGACTCTTACGGATTGCAGCCCAGCTGGGAGCACGGCAGTCGACTGGGGAGCTGCTGGTGGCCATTGTGTTCCCAATGGGCGGCACCCCTTTCTGCCATGCCATCGAGTCCTGCTTAGGACTTGGCCCAGAAGCTCCCGGCTTGAGGGCAGCCCGTGAAGGAGGCCAGGATGCTTTGGGATGTCCCCGGCATGGGGTCCTCCTGCCCTCCTCAGTCACTCTGTACACTAACATCTATTTCCCATGTGCCCGCCTGCTATGCAAGCGGCCCCACCCGACGTGCCCTGCGTCGGGGCTAGGCTTGCATGGCAGTGCATAGCCCGGCGGAAGCACCAAGGCCCTCACTACAAAGCTGCCTGGGTGAGCAGAGGCCGCCCTTTGCCAGCTGCATGGTCAAGTTAGGCCGCCAGGCCGCCCCATGGGGAGTCAACCGAGCGAATGGAGCCGCCTCGGGAGGTGAGGCGAGAGGGAGGGTGGGTGCGCATACTGACCTGACTCGACACTTCCCAGCATGGCTGGGGAGGCCATGGGGAGGGGTGCTTTGTGGTTGGGAGGGATCCCGGGACTCTGCAGGGGAGGTTTTGGAGAGGAGGTCCACCCAGGCGACGGGGCCGGAAGTGACGGCGACTTGAGGTGGACAGGCGAAGCAGCAGCAGACCCCAGAACCGGAGGGGACTTAATGGAAGCAGCGGCAGCTGGGCCCGCCAGCATGCCCGCCAGCTGCGATGGAGTCTGGGGGGACTTGAGGTTCCCTGACGGCGAGCCCAGCATGGGTGACTGGACTTGGCGCATGGTGGGAGACTTCAGAGGGTTAATGCCCGGGGAGTGCACCTGGCTGCCTGCCACAGAGATATCCAAGGGCTTCCGGCCCAGGCCACGCTGGGCCGGCGGAGGGGCCGTGTTGAGGCTGCTGGGGTTACTGGAAGGGTTGAGAGGTAGTGGTGGCATGTGACTGAGCCGGCTGTTAGTCCTTTGGTCGGGCCCAATGGGGTCTCTGAGATTCCGCAAGCCACTGTTGCCGCCTGGACCCTGAGACATGGGGAGAAACGGCCGCGGGCCCATGCCATACTCTTGCTGCGGGTGCTCCCCGAACGGCAGGGGGACCATCTTCGGCTGGGCCGGCAGCATCTCCGAGCCGCCGGGGCGCAGCTTCATCATCTCCTCTGGTCCCGCCCCGGCCTCTCGCAGCTTCTGAGAGTTTGAGCCCAGGCTGACGCTGAGCCCCACGTCTCCCTTCATGCCGCTGGGAACCAACCCAAACTCCAGCTCCCGACCAGGGCCCATCTGGGGGGGCATTCCTTTGGGGAAGTCGCCCCTGGAAGGACTCAGCGGACCCTCAACCGGTATTCGAGGGAAAATGGGATTACTCCCTGGCTCCATATGTCGCTGGGCACCTGGGAGCATCCTATTCATCTCCAGGCCGGGCCGAATGCCTTCCATGCTTATCCCCGGGGGCAGGCCCAGCTGTTTCTCCGCCAGCTGCTGCTGAAACATCTCTTCGGACAACCCTTGGGGATTTGGGAAGCGCTCCCCTCGGCCGGGACCACTGAAGACGGCCTGGCCGGGAGGGAAGTTTCGACCATCTGGGATTTTTGGCACATCGTCGGGCCAACTGACTCCAGGAAGACCTGGTCTCGACGCCGGGTTGGGGGCGTTCGGCCCCTCCATCTCAGAGCCCATCATCCCCGCAAATCCAGGGAGACGCATCTGGCTCCCTGGCAGGTTGGAGTGGGGGGCCATGCCCCGTGGGGCCAGCGTGTGTGGCATGTTGATGCCGTCGGAGAAGGGCTCGGCGCCCCCAGGCCCCCAGCCTTCCCCCGGGGTCATCTGGTAGGGAGGCGGCGGCCCGCGGACCACGCCCCGAGGCCCATGCTGATGGACCATCATCTCCTGGAGGGAGCACTGCTGGACCACCACTTGTTCCTGCTTCCTCCGCTTCTCTTCATAAAACTCCTGCTGCAGCTTCAGCCAGGCAATCTGCTCAGGAGTCATGTGGTCCAGGTGGTCGGGTCCTAGGGGCCCGGCCTGGGAGTTCATGGGAGGTGGAACCAAGTCGTCGGGAGAGAAGGGGACATCTCTGGGCCCTGGAGGGCCAAACGGCGCTCCCACCTCGGTCCGGGGCCCAGGTCCCTTGCCTAGGCTTTGGGACTGGGCCATCATGGCCTGGATCGGCCCCTCTGGCTTCTTCTGAGGTCCATCTAACACCCCAGTGTTCGCCTGGGGCGCCCCACTCTGCCCGCCCGTGAATTCTTTCTCGTCGGGGAAGAGCATCCGCTGGATATCTCGGAGCGTTTGTAAGGAGCGCTCCCGGTGCTCCAGTTGCTCCTGGGACAGCCCGTCGGGGTTCTCCCCCAGGAGCGGGGGCTCGCCACCACCGCCGCCAGACACCGGTGGGGGTGGGGGGGCTTTGGGATCTGCTGACGAGCTGTTGCTCCCCTGGGAGACGGGGGTCACGGCGCGGTTGTTGGGCGTCGAGTTGGGCCCGGTGCCATCGGGGGGCAGTGGCGTGGAGCTGGCGGGGCTGCCCACGGAAGGGATCAGTTTGTTTTCCACCCCGGGACTGTCTTGGTCCAGGGGCCGTGGCGGGGCCGCGGGCTTGGGTGCTGGTGCCGGAACGGGTGGCGTTGGCTGCAGCCTGGTGCTCTGCGAAGAGTTCTGGTCCTGGTTGACTGGCGCTGGGGCTTGTGGCGGGAGAGGTTTCGGATCACTCCGGAGGGTGGAGATCTGTGTGTTCTGGGGAGAAACAGGGTTTTAAAGACCACACCGGCAAACTGGACGGGACGGGCGATTAAAAGGGCAAGGCTCTGTCCCATGCCCGGGCGCCCTGGAGCTGCCGCCAACACTGCCGGTGCACCACCCCGCCAGGGACCCGGGGACAGCTTGACTTTTTTATTCTTGCCTTCTTCCTTCCTTTCTTAACTTCCCCATCAAACGGCACCCTCTCTCCCTCGCGGCAGATTCGGTTTCAAGAGCTACAAGCACGCCCGGGGAGACCCGCTCTGCCGGAGCGGGCGCATTCGAGTATCTAGTTCAGGGAACAGGTTTGATGTCACACATCTCCTCTGTCTTTCTGATTCGGGGGAGAGATTAGCTCCTTGGTGTGTGGGAGGCTGTTCCCTGAAACGTTACCACAGGCTGCCTCGCCGTCTGGCCCGTCGAGTCAGTCAGGGGGTCGGCCGTTTGCAGCGTTTGCAGCTGGGAGGAGACGCGGGCCAGCTGACCGGGGTGCTGGCCCCGGAGGTGGGCAGGGCCCCTCCGTTGCCAGGGCGCCCTGGGCTCGAGGACTGCCCAGGGCTTCTCTCCTGGAGTTTCCAGGGGGCCTGACAGCTCTGGTTTCTGTTTTCCATTTGTGATCACTGATCCCATATTTGATAAGAATGTGTACATGCACTGGAGTAAGATCATCTGCAGGCAGGAAGCGAGGGGGGGGGGGGCGGAATCTGAGGCCGACGAGCCCGGGGTGTCTCTTGCTCTGTTCTTTCCAAGAGGCAGCAGCCTGCCCTTCTTATGGGCTGGGAGGCTGCTTCGGTATTACTTACTAAGCACCCCTGCTTGCTGGAGGAGGTCCTGGGCAGAGGGACCCTCGCCCTCAGTGGGCGACAGACAGCTCGGCTAGGAGCTGGGCCTGCACTTTCATGGGGCTGAGACTTGCTGAGAGCGGAGGAGGACAGAAGGCTGGCACACCAAAGGGAAAAATGACACTCATGGCTACAGGGCTTCATGGATAACCACCGATGTGAGACCTCAGGGCCAACCACGACTCCACAGGCAAGAGGCGACGATAAAGGGGGTGGGGAAACTAGAGTCCTGGGCGGGGCACAGCCAGGACGCATCGTGACCACGCTCGCCCCCCCCCCCACCCCCCGGTGAGGAAGACAAAGGTCGTGACTGGAACGATGTGCCTAGGGACTTGCCAATGGAAACCTAATTTGCTGTGTCTCCTTTCACCAAAAATACAAAAAAAAAAAAAAAAATCCTGTTTCCAACCAAGTAAATAAAAAGGGAAGGAAAAGAGTCAGCTCCCCAAACTGCCCGGGATTGTTTGACAGCCTCGGGATCCCTTTGGAGGTCCCTCTGCCCTGCCTTGCTGTCCTCAGCTAGTCTGCATCTCCCTACCCCCAGGTTCCTCAAGGAGGCCTGGCCTGGCGCTGACACCGTGGGCTAACAACAAGGACCGCAGTTCGAGCCACCACCTCCCCTCCCCGCCCCCCATGAACCGCCTCTTGGGATCCAGAGGAGTCCCTCTGCTCCTGGGAAGAGTCAGAGTCTCAGGAACTCAGAGGAGCAATGCGACTCTGTCCAGCTGGGCCGCTAGAGGCAGAACCCACTCAGGGGCAGCGGATTTTAAGGCTCCCAGCAGTTCCTTCGGGCTGCAAAGATTTGTGTTGCTTGATGGCACACACCCTAACCTTAATATGGGAGGGTCCAACCCACCCGTAGGGCACCTGAGAAGGCCTGATGGCAAACTTCGGGAGAAGGGCGCAGTGTGGCACAGTCTGCAGGGTGCAGTCTTCCGCTGACCCCGTGGAATGGCTAAGTCGGATACAACCTGACCGCCACAGGTTTGGGTCTTTAGGGTCCTAAGTATCGCCCCTTACATACACTCTGGAATGTTTACCTGTATCCAAGTCTGTATGCAAATCATGATGAGCTTCTCTATGAGTGTGCTGGATACATGTGTGTAGGGGAGTATCTACATACTGTGAGTATGCATGTCAATGTTTCACAGACATGCCAGTAAGTATAGGCTTGTGTCGGAAGGAACCAGTTGCTTCCGGACGACCCTGGATGACCTCTGTGTGGAGGGCACCTTCACTTCCCTTCCATGGCTATTTTCGGTTTGGTTTTGATGGCTGGGTTTTGGTTTGTTTGGGGAGCAGGGCAGAAACGAGCTTAGGGCCACCCTTTTCATTTTGGATTTAGAATCATGGTTGTTGGCTGGGTCCCGATTCCCTCCCCAACTTCTTTCCTGATTTCAAAGTCACGCCAGAGGAGAAAAGGGGGCCCCCGGGGGCCCTGTGGTGCGGTGGCTTGGGCATTTGGCTGCTGTTCATGAGGTCGGAGGTTCAGGCTCACCAGTTACTCTTTAGGACACAGAGGAGGCTGTCTCGTAGAGATCTGCGGTCCCAAATCCTACAGAGCCCTACCACTCTGTCCTTTGGGGTCACATGTTGGAACGGACTCAATGGCGGTGGGCTTGGTTGGGGCTTTAGCAGAGAAGGTGGAGGTGATAATGACATTAAGAGCTGTCAGTAGGTCAAGAACGTAGTGGTCAAAGTTACATGCACACTGTGCATTCCAGCACAACACACGGCTATCTTTCTGCATTCACGCTCCAGAGCGTGTGCGCTGCTCACCTACTCCTATTTCAAATACCATCAGGGTCACCCCTAGGAGACAGGCTTTAGTGGCACCTCCAGCTGGTGACACACAAGGAACGGAGGTCTAGCGACCTACTTTTAGAAATGAAACCAAACCAAACTCCCTGCGGCCAATCAGTGCCGACTCACAGAGACCCCACAGGGCAGGGCAGAGCGACCCCTGTGACTTCCCGAGGCTGTGGCTTGAGAGCCCTGGGGGAGACATCCAGGATGCTTCTGTCCCATACTGATTACGTGGGCAGGCCCTCGGGTGGCTGACACGACGTGCCGGAGCGCAGCGCCGACTGTGGAGATGGCACCGGCCTGGACAGCGCGTGCCGGGCTCGGTGGTGCGGGGCTCACCAGCACAGGGGCTGGAGCTGACTCTGGGGCAACCGGGGACCCTGAAGACCCTGAGCAGGTGAAGAGGCAGATGCATTGGGCAAGTCCTAAGTTTGAGAGAGCTCAGTGGGGGCTTTTTTTGTTGATCCCCCAAACAGCCTTCATTTCTTTTTAATCCTGAACTGTTACCATGGTCATTTAGAATCCCTCTAACTCCCCTGTCACCCTCCCAACACTAGATTTTAAGCTCTGTGACATCAGGGACTGTGTCTTGAATCTCTTGGCATCCCCTACTGTGCTTAAGCCATGCCCGGGGACATGTTTCGCACTTAAGAAATCCCTGGATGTAGCTATAGGATAGCGCCCATTGTATGCTTTGCCTAAGGTAACATCACGGCTGTTTAGGTTAAAGAGAGTAGACTGATGTAGTTAGCAATTGTGGAACTGTCAAACAGTTAAAAGTCACTACTGTTCTAATTATTGTATTATCATCAGGTGGCCCCAGACTGTGGGACTGTGGCTGCTTAAATCGCTCATCATCAACTAACTCCACTGTGTATGTTTATTTTGTAAACCCTGTCGCCTGCACAGGATGTGAATCAGATTTTCCCGGAGATGATTACATGGTAGAGAGCCTACGCTATCTGTACAACTCCTCTCTCGGTACCTTATTCCCCCAAGCCATTCGGCAGTCTATCAGCATGGGAGCAGGAAGGGCAGGTTCAGTGTGGTCTGGGTCAGACCACGCAGTACCACAAACCAAGGGGGGGGGGAGGGGACCTTTTCTTCTCTGCCAAGGACCATTCGGATATTGATACCATCATTCTCGGGCCATACGGACCGAACAGTTCATTACTTCACCCCTAACGTGATGGCTGGAATGGCTTCTCTTTGACGAGACCTGTGAGGTGACCCTGTACTGAGGATTCTGAGGGCCTTACGTGGATGCTGTCCAACCCTGCCATAAACTCAAACGTAACAAGGACACGGACGACTTCTGTTGAGTCCATTTTAACTCAGTGACCCTAAAGGGCTGGGTAAAACCGCCCAGTGAGTTTCCAAGATTTTTATTCTTGACAGGGATAAACAGCCTCACCCTTCTCCCACAGAGACATGTAGGTTTGAACCACTGACCTTCTGTTTAACAGCTCATTTTGCAGCAGCATACGGCTGCTAGCAGGGCTCACTACCGATATCACAGTACACTTAAATGTCAAGGTTGTACCTCATTCACTCAAGACTATCTCCCTGCCACTGGACAGCTGGTTTCCCTGCTTTAAACCAATCGTTCCACTTCAAACATCGACATACCAGGGGGGCTGTGCTTCTGTCTGTCTTGCTGTTAGAGATGTTCTGGATATGGAAAGAGACAATCGTTTCGACCTGGCCCTTCAATACAGCTTCTGCAGCTCTGCAAACACAAAAAAGGCAGCACAGGGTAGGGCTGATTTTTAGT
>PVJH01047260.1:0-11417 GCA_004026705.1 Nesogale talazaci
TTCACAGGGGGTTGCCTGATTCATAACAGTAGCAAAATTACAGTGATGAAGTAGCAATGAAAATAATTTTAGGGTCGGGGGATCACCACAACAGGAGGAACTGTAGGAAAGAAAGGGTCAGGGCATTAGGAAGGTTGAGAACCACTGTTCTAGATACAAGGCTTTTTTTTAATCAGATATGTAATTTGGAGATATTTTCTCCTGTTATGCACCCTGTCTTTTTACTCTCATTGCTTGTCTGTAGAAATACAATTTATATTTGTATACCTACCTTCTTTCTTGTACTGTCTTTCATAAAAGACCAAAAAGCTTAAATTTCACAAAAGTCTTTTTTTCCCCTTTTATAGGTAGTTCTTTTTTTAAAAAAATTATTTTTTTATTTTTAACTCATTTTACCGGGGACTTCTACAACTCATCATAATGACTCACACAACTCATCACAATAGACACATCCATTGTGTCAAGCACGTCTGTACATCTGTTGACATCATCATTTTCAAAACATTTTCTTTCTACTTGAGCCCCTGGCATCAGTTCATTTTTCTCCCTCCGTTATCCTCCCTCCCTCAGGAACCCTTGATAATTTATAAATTATTTTTTTTCCTGTCTTTAACTGACTGATGTCTTCATCCACCTTTCCATTGTCCATTCCCCAGGGAGGGCATTATATATAGACCATTGTGATCAGTCCCCCCACTCCCCCACATTCCCCTCCCCCTCCCAGCACTGCCACTCCCCTCATTGGTCCTGCTGGGTCTATCCATCTTTATGGTTCTTGTAGTCCTCTATATAAGACATCATTCTCTAACCTAAGATTATTTTTTTTGTCTAGAAATATTATAGTTTGGTGCTTTCCATTTAGGGAAATGATCCATTTCGACTTAGTTTTTTTTTTAAATATGTGATACCAGGTATGTGTCAAAGTTCTTATTTTTGCAGACATATCTCATTGTTTCAGAATCATTTATTGAAAAGAATATTATTTTCCCACTAAATTGCCATTGAACTGTTATTAAAAAAAAAAAACAATGTTTGAATGTGTATGAATCTGTTTTTAGGCTCTGTTACACTGTTCAATTTGTCTGCCTTTGGGTCCGGTACCAAACTGTCTTGATTACTATAACTCTATCATAAGTATTAAAATTAGATAGTGTAAATTCTTCTTTTAAATGGTTTTGGCTATTCTAGGTCTTTTGCATTCTCATATAAACTTTAGAATTAACTTGTCAACCTCTCCAAAAAAATAAAGAAGAGAGAGAGAGAGAGAGAGAGAGAGAGAGAAATCTATCTGGGATTTTAATTGGAAGGACTCTGAAGTTCTAGAACAATGTGGGAATAATTGACATGTTAGCAGTCTGTCAACCACTGAGCACAGGGCGTCTCCCCATTCATTTAGAGCTTCTTTAATTCCTATGAGCAGTAGTTTACAGTTCTCCTTGTCTAAGTCCTCACATCTATCTCCATATTTACCCCTAAGCATTTCATGTTTTGATGCTTTTGCAAGCAGTATTATTTTTCAATTAATTTTTCATTGTTCACTGCTTGTCTGTAGAGATGCAATTCCCACTTGCATATCTTCTTCATCTTTTATTAGTTCTAGTAGCTTTTTGTCAATCTCATTGTTTTGGGGGTGGGTGGGTTAGATACTCATGTTGGCCCTGGATAAAGCCGGTTGTGTTTCTTCTCGTCCACCTGGGGAGGTTTGTGTTTCTTTTTCTTGCACTTGCTAGAACCTTCAGCACAAGGTTGGATGAAAGTGGTGAGCAGGGTGACTCTTGCCTTGGTTCTGATTTTACAGGACAACAGCTCAGCAGCTCACCTGGAATTAGGATGTTAGCCAGACCTTCTTCACCCTTGGTGAGTGGAGGAAGTTTTGCCTTGACTCCTAATTTTCTGATAATAGTGTTTTCAATTCAGAAATGGACACGGCATATCATCAAATCTTTTCTCTGCATGCATTCAGATGATTGTGTTTTTTTTTCTTTCTTAGTTTTTGACTCTGATGACTTAAATTAATTTTCAAATGTTAAACCAACTTTGCCAACCCTGATATTAAGTACCCCTCAGTCACGGCATATTCTTTTTACGGATGGGTTCTGTTTGTTAGAATTTCTGTATCTTATTCATCAGTGATATAGATGTCTAGGGGGGTGCGGGTGAGGGGAGAGGGCAGGGTGACATTGCTTCATGAATAATTTAGGGAGCATTCCACCCCCCTTCCAGTTTTCTGGAAGAATTTCTGTAGAATAAGCGTTATTTTTGTTGTTGTTGTTAATGTTTAGTAGAATTCACCACGGAGGCCATCTGGACCTGGAATATTCTTTGTGGGAAGGTTTTTAACCACAACTTCAATTATTTTAATAGACACAGGGCTATTAAGTTTACTACTTTCTTCTTTAATGGGATCTGATAGTTGGTACTCTTCAAGGAATTTATTTATCTACGTTGTTGTCTTTGTTTGCATAAGATGTTCATAATTGCCATAAGAAGGTGATAAAGGAGTTCTGGTGTCTTAATGGGTTAAGTGTCGAGTTGCTAACTGTGTGGTCAGAGGTTCAAACTTGCCAACCACTCCTCTGGGGAAAGAAGAGGCAGACTGCCTTCATAAAGACTTAAGGTCTCAGAAATCCCATGGAACCTTCCGACGCTGCCCTATAGGATTTCTCTGACTCAGAATCGACGAGATGGTATGAACTCTGCTCTTAGTATTTGTATAATCAATAGTGACGCCACCTTTTCCATCACAAAGTCTGGTAACTTGTGCCTTCCCTCTTTTGTTCCTAATTTGTCTAGCTAGAGTCTTAGCCATGTTCTCTGCCTTTCACTGAAATAGATTTCCCATTTTGTTGGTCTCTCTCTTTTTTCCCTGTCAGTTTTCTGTTGGATTGATCGGCACTCCGATCCCCCTTCTCCTTTCTCCGGGTTTCTTGTGTTCTTGTTATGATATCTGACGGTGGGGCCAGAGACGGTTGATGTGAGCTCTTTTCTCCTCTTTGGACTTGGGACTACAAAATCATTCTCAAGAACTGCTTTACCAGCATCCCACACATTCTCAAGCTGTTGTGTTTTCATGTTCCATAAGATCACGATGTATCGTGTCCTCTTTGTCTCTTCTTTAACTTGTACATCGACTCAAAGAAAAACGATCCACTGCGTTCAACTCAATTCCGACTCATAGTGACCCTACAGGACAAAGCAGGACTGCCCCATAAGGTGCCCAAGGCTGTCCATCTTCACAGCAGCAGACTGCCACGTCCTTAGCCCTTAGAGTGGCTGATGGGTGGGAACTGTGTGGGCTGTTGGGTAGCAGTCATGCGCTTTACCCACGGTGCCACCACGGCTTCCATCCATTGTTTATAACTGTCATTGAGCCTCTGTTATATGGGGGATTTCCCAGGGATCGTTCTGTTGCCGGTTTCCAATTTTGTTTCACTGTGCTCTGAGAACATAATGGCTTGACTTCTTTTACCTTCATTGAAATGCCTTTGATGACTTAGACCGCAGTGTACCATGGTCGGTGTTCCACTTGAAAAGCACGTGCATTCTGTGGTTGGATGTGATGTTCTAGAAATACCAATTAGGCCAAGATGGTTCATTTTGCTCGTCAAGTCTCCTACAACCTTTCTGGTTTCCTGTCGACTTTTCCTATCCATTACTGGGAAAAGGGTATAGAAAGTCCCCAGCTCACAAGCTAGAATTATTCCTAGGTGTGCGTTTAAGTCGACGTGTAGGTAAGTTGGAACAGGTGGCTACATTCTTACGTAGGGTTACTGGAGCACAAAAACTGGGGGCCCTAGTAACATAGTGGGTTATGTGCTGAGCTGCTAACTACAAGGTCAACAGTGTACAGCCATCAGCAGTGCCAAAGGAGAAAGATGGGGCCTTCTGCTCCTCTAACGATGGACAGCCTTGGAAAGGCACAGGGGGCAGTTCTGCCCTGTGTGGTAAGGTCGCTGTGAGGCAGGCCCTCCTTGGGGGTACATGCAGCAAGTCTGGGTGATGGCGATGAAGAAGTTGTGAGTAGTTCTGGTGCGGTAGTGCGGTCAGCGTTGGACTGCTGGCTGAAAGGTGGGTAGTTTGAGCCCAGCAGATGCGCTGAGGGAGATGAACAAGGCAGTTTACTTCCCTTGAAGAGTATGGGAATTCCCTGGTCTTAACAGCTGACAGCCTTCAAAACCCGGAGGAAAAGTTCTCCCTGGCCCTGTACTGAGGTTGCCATGAGCAGGGATGAACTGGATGAGAGTTCTGTTTCGTTTTGAGCAGAGAGGGGGCTGTTTCCATTGTTTCAAGGTGAGCACGTGTTTATGTGCCATTCAAGGGCATGCAGGAGTGGTCTGCAAGTCAGGTTTTTGCAACCCGAGGACTTACTGTATTGCAGTCTCCACTCATGCTTGTGGACTTGTGCATTTCTCTGGCAGGTCTGTCAGTCTTGCTTCAAGTATCCTGCAGTGTCTCATGCTCCACGCCTGAGCACTGACTGTGTTAGGTTCTTCTGATAAATAGACCCCGTCAGGATGATGAAATCATCTTTGTGTCCAGTGAGACGGCTTTCTCCGAAATCTATTTTGCCTGCTCATCATCCGGCCCTGCCGGCTTTCTTTTGATTTGTGCTTGTACCAAATCCAGAGCCCAAGCCACTGCCTGCCAGCCACTGCCTCCTCGTCGACACTTGTAGGGTTTCTGAGGCTGTCAATCCTTGTGGGAGCAGACGGCCTCGACTTCCTCCCCGGGAGCAGTTGGGGGTTGAACTGCTGACTTTGATGGTTAGCCAACAGCCCCCGTAACACCTGGGCTCCTTAGCATCTGCACAATGTATGATGTTGATCCTTTCGCTTTTTAGTCACATTTTAAAAGCACTTACAGTGGGTTTCTTGTCTCCAAAGTTCAAACTCCCTGCCTTCAAGTGGATCCCAACTGATGGCACCCCTTGAGGAGAGAGGAGAGCGGTGTCTTCGGGTGTTTGAGACGCTAGCTCTTCGTGGGTGTGGGCAGCGCTTTCTTTTGTCCTGCAGAGCGGCTGGTAGGTTAGAACCACTGATTTCAGAGGCCACCTTTCTGACCCTCTCTGCCTTTGGACTATGGTGTTTAGACCCCTCAGCCGTAAACCGAAAGCTTGGCAGTTTGAGCTCCCCAGCCGGGCTGCAGGTGACGTACGTCATGGTCACGTCTGTAAAGACGGCAGCCTGGGAGACCCTGGGGGGCAGGTCTGTCCTATCCTATAGGGTCATGATGAGTCCGTTGCCGTGGTTTGGCATGGCTAGGGTTAAATCTGTTGCTGTCCCACGTGCCATCCCTTCTGCCTTTTCTCTGCTGTTCCATTTGCCCTCTTTTCCTCTGCATGGAGTCCTTGTTACGACTCCCTTCCCACTCCTCTGTCAGCTTATGACCCGTCCCTCTCAGTTTTGTTATTTTAGTGTTTTCGTTCTGGTTGATATTATAAATCTTTTCATTTTTCACAGAGCACCCTCAAATGATACCATACCACTTCCTTCATGATCATGCACAGAACTTGTAAAGTGTCCATTGCTTACCCTCCCCCTCCCCACCCTTGTCTTTGTACTAATGCTGTCAGATACTTCACGTCTGCACCCTATTGTGTAGCTTGTGCACCCTCTTCTACATTATTATTTGTGGATTTTTTTTAAAAGTGTTGTTGTCTTTTAAAGGGTGTGTGTGTGTGTGTGTGTGACAGAGAGAGATAGAGAGAGATAGAGAGAGAGAGAGAGAGAGAGAGAGAGAGAGGTGTCTGATGCTCTTATTGCTTTGTGTTGGTCCCTAGTTCCACATGACATCTTTTTCCCCCCGCACTTAAAGAATGGTTCTTAACATTTCCTGCATTGGGAACCTGCTGGTGATGCAGTCTATAAGATTTTCATATGTCTAGACAGAAGACTGTCTTTTTTTGGGGGGGGGGCATCACTGCTCTACGGTGGTGGGAGTAGGAGGCCCAGCCCCACTGCTGGAATTGAACCTCCGTCCCAGTGGGCCGCAGTCCCGCGCACAACCACCACGCCACCGGGGCTCAGCCCAGACAGCAGACTGTCTTACTGTCCTGATTTGTTTGTTTTGAACTTCTCCCACACCCTCCCTGGGTTTCCTATACCCATCCCTCCCTCTTTCCTAGCCCTTCTCAACATTGTGCTTGGGACAGGCCTGCCTGCTGGGACCCAAATGGTGCTTTTCTAAAGAGTGCCAGCTCCCCAAACCTATCATTTCCCATTAGAGACCAGTCTGTTGTTTGCCTCATTGTGGAGCCATGTTCCAGACTTGAAGGGTGACCACCAGCCTCTCTCTGACCAGTAGGAACCTCTCTGACTAGTAAGAGAAACTTGGGGTTCCACCAGCAAGGTGGTCACCTAATCTGGTGTCAGTTTGAGGATGAAGAGTGTAGGGGTGGAGTCTAGCCTGTCAATCTAGAGATAGCCAATGAGACTTCTGTGTGGGCATGGCCTTCTCCTGAGAATTCTGGAAAAATCAGGTATTCCTTCTTGGAGGCGGGAGACTCTCTCTCTCTCTCTCTCTCTCTCTCTCTTAGTTCCACTCCCTTAGAGACACTCAACTGACAAGGTTGGCTTCCTGTAAGACACTGGAGCTGACAAGTCACATGGAGCTACCCTAGTGCCCTGAGCTGGACAAGCCACATGGATGCAACCAGACCTCTCAAGCTGGAGAAGTCACAGAGAGACCTCTGCCAGCACTGAGAGGCTGACAATGCCACTGGAGCCAAAGACTTGCTACCCGCTGGCTTGTGATTGTCCTCCATTTGGCTTCATTGCATGTGTTTCGTGAGTCTGAAGAGGACTTTAGAGGTTGGTATCAAACATATGGGCACATATCGACTTAGGGACTTGATGTGGACTGGGCTGGGATGTTTTCTCAATGTTCATTTCCCCTTGTATATAAACCTCTCTCTTACATACATATGAGCATCTCCAGGCATGTGTTTCTCCAGACTAACACAACCGGCCTCTGTCTGACCAGTAAAAGGGGACTCCACTGAATCAAGAGAACCTTCAGTCTTGGAAGAGATGTTTACCGTGCTGGGGGTTCTAGGTTGACAATTTTTGGTTTGTTTTGCTTTCCTTTCCATATGTTAGCAGGGTTACAACACTCTTCTACTCATCCTCATTGCTCCCCACAGGCTGCTTCTACAATGTTCACTTTACCATTGGCTTGGGACGGTTTACTGAGACGTAACTTGGTGCAGCTTGTTGAGCTTCTGGGATCTGTGGGTTTATAGTTTTTCAGGCAATCTCGGCAGCCTGGTGGGGCGGGGATGCCCCATGTGGACCACACAGAGCCCAGCTCTCGAGGGTGTTTTGTATGTGTTTGGCTATCGCTTGCATTGCTGTGTGTTCAAGCTCCCTATTCCTCTACATGCTTTAATCTGCTCATAGTCCTCTCCAGTGTGTATTTCGTCTCCAGTATTATAGTTTTCAACTCTAGAAGTTTGACGTAGGTCTCTTAAAAATATCTACCATTTTCTATGTCAGTTTTGAGCATTAGGAACAAATGCAGCTATGATAACTTTCTTTGTCGTCATATGGCACATACTATTCTACGTCTGGGGGCACAGGAAGGGCTCACTTCATTTTTTCCTTGTTTCTCAGGTATCCCCGTCCTCGACTGCCTTCTAACCAGTGTCTTGAGAACTGTTGTCCCACATGTTTTGCCCTTGTTGTTCTGTGGCAGGAGCATAAATCTGGGCTTTACTTTGCCATCTTGGTTTGAAGAGGAAGACTGCCCTGCACTTTAACTACACTTGAAAGCATGTTTCCATCCGTTGTTTGATTTACCTCTGATTGCATCTCTGGCATAAGAATCTCTTTTGGTTTCCTACACTGTTCGATGAACCTGATAGAGTATAGGGTAGAGAGGGAGGAGATAAAGGGGAGCTGATATCCAGGAGTTCTAGAAGAAAGAAAATGTTTTGAAGCTGACCGTGGTAGCTGTACAGTCCTGCTTGATGATGTGAGTGAGCTATGGAACGTTATGTTATCTGGAAGAGCTCCCAATGAAATGATGAAAGGCGGCGGGGGGGGGGGGGGGGGAATGAAACTGAGGCCCAGAGAGAGGAAGTGACTTTTCCAGTGACAACAAGTGAAGTAGTGACAAACTCACGGCCATCGAATTTGTTCCAACTCTTAGAGACCCAGCGGCACAGGGTAGGACTTCCACTGTGGATTTTGGAGATGATAACTCTTTAGGAGAGTAGAAAGCCTCATCTTTCTCCTACAGAGAAGGTAGTGGTTTCAAACTGCTGACCTCGCATTTAATAGCCCAACACAGCTGTAGCCCACAGAGGCCCTAGGAGAAACTAAGATACCTGACGTCCTACTGCTTCTGGCTTTGTGTTTCCAGCTCCACACACCTCCAGGAGGCACTGTTACCACCCCCACCCCCCCAGGATGATGGAGACCAAAAGGATGGTTCGACACTTTGCCCAACACAGAAGGGCAGTCAAGATTGAACCCAGAATCCCATCGCAAGCCAGGCGTGCATTGCAGTCCAGTGTTCCAGTGCTGCCGACTCATGGCGAGGGCTCTTGTCATTTGCTTTCCTATGTCGTTTGCTCTCTCTTCAACTCATTGATCTGACCAATATCTGACACCCGTTATCCATTGAGCCCAGTGTGCAGCGTCATTGAAGGCGAGAGTGGGCCCTGCTCTATGCAGAAATGAGAAAAGTATGGAGATTGATGCTCTGGACTACTTCACGTGCTCTCACGAGTGAATGCTTTTTCCAGGCGTGTTGCTGTTAAATACACGTCAAGGTTTTAGCTTGAGCAGTCCAGAAGGGGAGACGCCTCAGCCAGGCGATTCCGAGAGTGCCTCTGAGGACAGACTTCCTCTGCAAACAGCAGGGGTCGGTAATCACTGTTAGAGGGGGGACAAGGAGACGCAGGGCTGTTTTGATATCATTAGATCCTGACTGACAGTCAGCTGAGTGGGTGGGTAACTAGCTTCCCAGAAGAGGTCTTAATCTCATTAAAGTTTATCAGAAAATTGCTTAAGCATTTTATCAGGAAAGCTAATTTCTTCCCAGAAAGAGGTTGGGAATTACGTCATGCGAAAAGGTTCTGTCCCAGACTACTTGTGAGACCCTCTCTCTTTTCTTTCTTTCCTTCCTTCCTTTCTTTTTTTCTTCCTTCCTTCCCTCCTTTTCTTTTCTCTCATTTTTCCCTTTCTTTCTCTCTCTCTCTCCCTCTCTCTTTCTTCTTCTGACTGCCATCCTGTTCAAATACCTGCTGTTGCTTTGTTCTTTTCATTATTGTTGTCTGGACCAGATGAGCGGAGCACACACCAACCACATCCTCAGTTGCCCCCTGTGCCCTGCAGGCACACGGATAACGGTTCTCTGAGCTGTGCAGCCAGGCTCACCCTCCTTGTCTGAGTTGTGCCTCCTGATCTCACCTTTCAGGCGGCTGCTGTTCATTCGCTCCCATGTAGATGTATTTGAAAAGAGCACAACACTCCAGGCAGACATGCATGTAAGTCAACCGGTTATTTGATTGTAAGGAGCCCCGGTGGCATAGTGGGATATGAGTCGGTCTGCCAAGCGCAAGGTCAACAGTTCGAAACCACCAGTAGCGGGGCTGAGCCCCTGCGGCCCACCGGGTTGGAAGTGCATATCCAGCAGCAGCTCTCCAGGAGCAAGGCTGGGCCTCCTACTCCCACCAGGGGGCAGTGATGCCCACAAAAACACACACAAAAAACAAAACACAACCACCAGCTGCTCTGTGGGAGAAGGATGGGCTGCCTACTACTTCCTTAAGGAAAACAGCCTCACAGTGACAGTCTCAAAGGGCAAGTTCTACCCTTTTAGGGTGGCTGTGTGTGGCATCGACTCCATGGCAGTGGGTTTGCTTTGGGGGTTTTAATCCTTTGATTTTAACAAGACTTCGGGGGACAGGAACTAGCTTCTTTATTAGCACAATCCCTGCTGCAGCCAACCGATGCTCAGCTACTAACTGCAAGTGTGCTGGTTCGAATCCACTCCAAGGTGCCTTAGGAAGAAGAGCCTGCCATCTGCTTTTGGAACCCCAGTCATTGGAACCCCGAGGGCATGGGTCTTGCCCTTCGGCTGGAATCCCCTCTGTGGCAGCTGTCTGTAGCTGTGGCTGGTTGGCTGGTCCTTAGAAATTAGAAATGTCCGGCTGAGCCCTGGTGGCGTAGTGGTTGTGCGTGGGACTGTGGCCCACTGGGACAGAGGTTCAATTCCAGCAGTGGGGCTGGGCCTCCTACTCCCACCACCGGAGAGCAGTGATGCCCCCCAAAAAAAAAGAAAAGTAAAGAAAGAAATTAGAAATGTTTACAGGCCAGAGTGGAACAGAGGAGGGAGGGGTCAGCTATACCAGGAGACAGCGAGTGCAGTGACCACTGGCATTGTCTGAGTGTGCATTACGATTCTCATTGCCTGGCAGGAGCCCGGGTGGCGTAGTGGTTCCGCAAGGGGCTGCCCAACCACAAGGTCAGCTGTTCAAAACCACTATATGCTCTGCTGGAGAAAGATGGGCTTTCTGCTCCCATAAAAAGTGACAGTCTCAGGGGGCTGAGCCCCGGTGGCGTAGGCCCACTGGGACGGAGGTTCAATTCCAGCAGTGGGGCTGGGCCTCCTACTCCCACAGCCAGAGAACAGTGATGGCCAAAAACAAACAAACAAACAAAAGTGACAGTCTCAGAACGCCACAGGGGCAGTTCGCCCGTCCGCCCTGTGAGATGGAATCACCTGGATGACAATAGACCAGTTGGCTTGAAAGACCTAATCCACCTAGTTCTTACTTGATCCTATGAGGCGATGGCTCTTTTTATCCCCTGATTTGTAGGGGAGGAAAGGAGCGCACAGAGAAGTCTGCGTTTCTCCCTCCAGGTCTGCTTAGCCTGGGCTCTCCAGAGAGGAGAGTCCAGGGTCACGTGTACCTAGAGAAAAGAAATAGAGAAAAGTTTCTACCAAGAAACACATAGTCACAGAAGCGGGCCAGTCCAAATCCAGGCAGGCTCCACGTCTGTGGGTTAGGTGTTAGCAGGAGTCTTCTGACTCTGAGTAATTTGGAGTCTGACAGATTCCAGAAGGTCAGATGTCGGGTCAATGACAGCGGCTGGGACCGGTTCAAGTCTGAAGGACTGGAGGTTAAGGAGGCCGAAGCAGGAGCAAGTGTTCCTACAGTGTATCCACTTGTACGGGAAGTAAACCACACCCCTCAGGAGACATCCACCTGATTTCAGCAGAGCTGAGACCCGAGTAAGAGGGTTGCACGTCCCCTAGATCTGCTTACAGCCCCTCAGCCGCTCCCTGCAGACGCCACTGTGGAGTGGGTTTGGGTGTAGGAGCTATGACCCGGCCTCAACTCCCAAACCAGAATCCTGTGTCAGTCAAGGGGACAGAACCCCTAGCATCCATCACAAGGCCTCATAGCT
>PVJH01047261.1:0-11377 GCA_004026705.1 Nesogale talazaci
TGTAGCTGCTCCTTGGGATGCATTTATACTTTGAAGAGGCAAAGAGCTTCTCATGTCTGCCTCAAGTCCAGCTTCATTGTGGTAGTTACATAATCTCCTGTCAACTTGCAAAGGGGTAGAGTCTAGCCTGTCAATCAGGTCACAACTTGATGGCCTGGAGGCCAGAGACGCACAGACTGCGGGCTTTGTCTTCCTGCTGATGAGACACACGAAGCTGTGCTAGAGCCTTGGAGCTGGAGGAGCCACGTGGAAACCCACACTAATGCTGAGATGCTTCCACTACCACTGGATCCCCAAGACTTTCCACCCACTGACCTGTGATCTTCCTGCATTCTGCATCATCGTGTGTGTTGAGTGAGTCTAAAGAAAGTCTTATAGATTGGTATTGGATATATGGACTAGTAGTAGACTTATAAACTTGATGTAGACTGGGCTAGGTTGCTTTCTTAATACACAATGACTCTTTTTGTAAAACTCTTTCTTAAAAAAAAAAAAAGCAAAAAAACCCAAACTCTTTCTTATTCACATGTAGGTGTCTACCTAAATTTGTTTCTCTAGTCGACCCAAACGCACACATTCCTTGTCCACCTTTTTAGTTACATAGGAAGATTACATTTCCCAGACACCCTTGCAGCTAGACAGGGTCAGTGTGATGTGGGCAGAAATAATATTGTTTCTGCTTCTTTCCTCCAGGAGGGACTTGGAAGATCACATGCTTCTGACAACAGTGTCACAAACAAACCCACTGCTGTTGAATCAATCTGTGGGACAGAGTAGGGCTGCCCCATAGGTTGCTGAGGATACACATTGGGGTGGGAGGAAATCGCCACACCTTTCTCCCTCTGGTCAAAGCACCAACCTCTCGGTTAGCAGCTGAGGTCTTGACCTAGTGCTCCACCAACTAAAAGGAGCCTGCCATTGGCAAGGACCCGCATCTGACACTCATTGGGCTGTGATTTTTTTAACTTTATTTTAGTTTATTTAAACTTTTTTTTTTTTAATATGGAACACTTCACGAATTTGTGTGTCATCCTTGCGCAGGGGCCATGCTAATCTTCTCTGTATCGTTCCAATTTAAGTATATGTGCTGCCGAAGTGAGCACTATTTAAACTTTTGGTTTTTTGGGTGTTTTTTCTTTTGGGGGGGTGTTTTTTTTGTTACATCACTGCCCTCTGGTGGTGGGAGTAGGAGGCCAGCCTTTGCTCCTGTGGAGCTGGAATTGAACCTCCATCCTAGTGGGCCGCAGTCCCACACACAAGCACTATGTCACCAGGGCTCAGCCCCACTATTTAAACTTTTAAAGCACATCAGTGTGAGAAAACTCTCAGACATTTTCTCTTTTCGTGATTTTAAGTATGCAATTCAGGGTCATCAACTCCAGTCACCATTAGGTGCAACCACCCCCATTGTCTGTCGCCCCACGTTTCTCATCACTCACAATGGACACAGTGTACCTCATCAACAATGACAATTCATACCTCTCTGTTCCCCCCTTCCTGATAATCACTACTCAGCTTTCCTCTCTAGACACCTGCCTAGTCTAGATGTTTCGTAGAAGTTGGATCAAGCCACGCTTGTCCTCTGTGCCTGACTGAATGCACTCATTGAATAAGACTTGCTGCATAAAACCTTTTTGGGTTGCTTGTCCGTTTTGGTTTCAGACCTAAGAATCCGTTGTGCAAAGCAGAGTCCTGCGATTCTGGATCAAGTGGAAGGAAAATGTGGAACAGAGCTCAAAATCATAAAAGAGAACAGGCTTTTGGTTGAACAGAGACTGGTGGTACCCCTGAGAACACCACCCTTAGTCACCCTTCAGGTCTGGGAATGAACTCCCTCCCGGATCCATCGTCAACCAGATCATAGACACGTTTGTTAAGGGGAACAAAAACGCTAGTGAGGAAAGCACACCTTGTAAGGTCCAACCGTTTAAGATCCAATGGGCAGCATTTATCCAAGGACACAGTTCAGAACTGTTGGGAAAGAAGGAAGAATGGCAACAGGAAACCTAGGGAACGAGTGGGCTAAGTGAGGTAACATTGAGTGAGATGAAACAAGATGTGTTTGAATGTTCAGTGCACATCAGTTGATGATCTGTTCTCTAAAGTTCCACCCAACTTGCAGTAAAAAAAATATCTAACAACAACAACAACTAGTCTGGAAGATGGATCACTTTGTTTCCTCTTCAGAGTTCTATGGCTTTAGTTCCTATGTTTCCTCTTCAGAGTTGTACGGCTTTAGTTCTTGTGTTTATGGGTGGATCATGGGTGGATTTTCATGTATGATGTCAGGTGTGAGTCCAACTGTACGGTCCTGCATGTGGAGATCCAGCTGTTGAAGAGATGTTTTCTTCCCTCATTGAACGCACTTGGGTTCCATGTGGAGAATCAATTGTCCATGGATGTATGGTTTATGCCACGACCCCCAGTTCCATTCTATTGGTACATATACATAGATGCTTATTTCTGTTAGCATGTGGCAATTTCAATTAGCATTATTGTGTATGATAAGTTAGGAAGTGTGGGTCCTCATACATCAGTTTTTCTTTTTCGAGATTATTTCTGGGGTTGGAGAACACTTGAAATTTCACGTGAACCTGAGCATCAGCTTTTGCATTTCTTCAGAAAAAAATCTGGAGGAATTTTGATTAGGGATTGCTTTGAATCTGTAGGTCACTTTGATGATGTAATTTCTTTTTTTGATGGTTTTGCTATTGTAGCCTTGCCTATTCACACTAACAAAAAAACTAGCCCACTCACCCCACCCCCCAAATGATCCAACTTCAAAAACATAGTAGCCCTAAAAAGTGCTGTTCCGGGGTGCGTACATATGCACAGAAAATTATGGTCAAAAGCAAAGTATGAGACACAGGACTTCAAACTTGTGTTCCCCTTTGAGTGGAAGATGGGCCAAGGTATTAGAGGGCAGAAAAGAAGTGTCAAAAAAAGAACCATGTTTTCATTCTTTTGGGGGGCGGGCATCACTGCTCTCCGGTGGTGGGAGTAGGAGGCCCAGCCCCACTGGAATTGAACCTCCATCCCAGTGGGCCGCAGTCCCGCGCACAACCACTACGCCACCGGGGCTCAGCCCATATTTTCATTCTTAACCAGTATCATGTATTCACAGCGTGAATGTTATATATGAAGATAAGTCAAAAGCACTGTTGCTGGACTTCTAGTTCATGCACACAGGGGTTTGTTTCAGAGTAGATGTGGCTAAGCAAGCCTCCATGCTTGGTGATGGTTACAGAGGCATTTATTGCTTCAGACGCTTGTTTTAGTCCCATTAGGGTGCCTTTAAAATGAAGGTCCAATCAGAACAGGGCTTCCATGGGGATCTGCTGGTCCAGTTCCATTGCAGTCAGAGAGGTCACTCAGAAGTTTAAGGCAATCTGTGTTTGGGATCCCAAAGGGGTCAACTTGATTTATTTTCTCAAACGACACAGGAAGATCATGGAGGCTTCTTATGCAGAAGGTTTATGAAAATGCAACACTGCATTGGTGAGGAAGAGGACCTGCTTTTTCTCCCAGGGAAGCAAGGACAGTCCTATGGGAATTTCACTGGGAAAGCTCACCCCATGCACCCTCCAGGCCCAATCCTGTCCCTCCAGACATCCTTTTGTTCTGAGACCTCAAAGAACATGTCAAAGGAACACAATTTGAGCCCCCCTGCAGGATGCCCAACTGGCCCTTTGATGTGATGTCCATGGAAGAGGGCAGAATTCTTCAGGGAAGGGTTAGAGAGATGGAAACACCACCATCAGATGTGTGCAGACCTGGGTGGAGCATCTGCCAGGATGCGGTCGGTTAATATTTTGATCTGTTTGTTTACTGAAAGTTGCTTGTAGCACTTCTTGACTTTCCCTTGAACAACAGAGTTCCTGGCTGGTGCAGATGGGTGGATGTTCTATTCACGGGACTCACCAGGACCTTCAGTCATCCATGAAGGACGACTGAGCACCTGCTTCGGAAGGAGCATGGCCTTTCAAATCCTAAGTAGCAACTTGACTCCAGGCACACAGGTTGTCTTGAGTCTGAACAGACGAGTCAACCCGATATCTGGCCATTGTGTTAGACCGGGTTGACAGAGAAGCAAATTCATCGACACTCCTGTAAGTGTAAGGGAGAATTTGATATCAAGAAATAATTATGCATCAATAAAATACCCCAGCCCAGTCCAGATCAAGTCCGTAAGTTCGCTACTAACCCACGAATTCCTCTTCAGACTCATGTAGCACATGCAATGGTGCCAAATGCAGGAAGATCACCGGGCGGCGGGTGGAAAGTCCTGTGGCTCCCATGGCACTGGACGCATCTCCAGGGCTCTGGCTGCCATCAGTGTGCCTCCATGTGGCTTGTCAACAGGAAGTCACAGCAGAGAGAGAGAATGGCCCGCCTCTTCCGATGGCAGAATCAAGAGGCAGGAAGCTCCCAGAATCCTCATGAGAAGGCCACACCCAACAAGGAGGGAATCATCAGGCTGTGTGTGACCTGATTGACGGGCTAGACTCCACCCCTGCATTCTTTTATCAAGTCGACTTGAAACTGCAACTGCCACAGCTATTGAATTGATATCAACTCATGGCGACCTTGTAAGGCAGAGTGGAACAGAACTGCCCGGTGGGTTTCCAAGGCGGTCACTCTTACAAGGAAGGGCTGGGGAGCCTCGTCTGAGGTGGTTTCAAACCACTCACCTTGCAGTTGGCAAGCGCTCCATCACCCAACCCACTGCGTCACCACGGCTCCACAGTGATATATCCATCTATTAAAAATGAATTGTTCGGTACTGTCCAGTGGATTCCAATTCATATGGGTTCATGTGACAGAGTCGAATTGTCCCATAGGCTTGTTTGTTTTGTTTTTTTTTAAGTGTGCATCATTTTATTTTGGTTGATAGTTGAGGATGGATGCAACGGAAGTACACCAGTTCAACAGCTGCTGCGAGTACCGTGGAAGGATACAGACCGCGTTCTCCCAGCAGCCTGGTCATTCTCACCCCTCTGTCTGAGTTGTTGCTCCCTCATTCACACAAGCTCACTGTCCCTTAAGGCTCCTGTTTAACCAGTCGAGTCTCTGTTGTCACGTTAGGGAGCCCTAGGGGCCTCGTGGATCTGCATCTGAGAAAGATGGGGCCTTACTCCCGTAAAGACTTAGAGTCTCGGAGTCCCATAAGGACAGGTCTACCCTGACCTATAGGGTCACGATGAGCTGCCAGCGACCCCCTGGCCATGAGCTTTGAGTTGTCATTGTGATCCTATGCACCGAGGGAGTTCTTAAGAAAGCCCAATGCTCAAGGTAGGCATTTAAAAAAACTAGTTGGGGCTGAGCCCCGGTGGCGTAGTGGTTGTGCGCGGGACTGCGGCCCACTGGGACAGAGGTTCAATTCCAGCAGTGGGGCTGAGCCTCCTACTCCCACCACGGGAGAGCAGTGATGCCGCCCCCCAAAGAAAATAAATAAAAAAAGTAGTTGGTGGCTGTCATCTTTCCTGACACAGACTGACTGCCGACTCTTTTGTGGAAAGTCATGCGGTGGGCTTGAACCTCTCATTGCACATTGTATTAGTCTGGATAGAGTAGAGCAACAAATTCATAGACATGCATATGGATATAAAGGAAAGGTTTAGGGCTGAGCCCCGGTGGCGTAGTGGTTGTGCACGGGACTGCGGCCCACTGGGACGGAGGTTCAATTCCAGCAGTGGGGCTGGACCTCCTACTCCCACCACCGGAGAGCCGTGATGCCCAAAAAACTAAAAAAAAAAAAAGGAAAGGTTTATATACAAGAGGAGTGGAACATTGAGAAAGCATCCCAACCCAGTCCAGTCCAAGGTCACAAGTCTGATATTAGCCCATATGTCTGATACCAATCAATAAAGTCTCTTCTGACTTATGAAGCACATGCAATGATACCAGGACAATCACAGGCCAGTGGATACAAAGTCTTGTGTGCCCAGTGGCAGTAGAAACATCTCAGAGCTGACAGGGGTCTCCCTGTGGCCTCCCAAACATCACAACATTGGCAGGGGTCTCTCTGTGGCTTGTTCAGTCCCAGAGGTCTGGTTCCATCAGGGCAAGCCATCATGTGGCTTCTCCTCCAGCATCTACATTCTCCAGGAATCAGGATCGATCAGCATGTTGTCATCTTGTCTCGTCAGTAGTTGTCTCTCAGAGACTCCGTCCAGTCTCCCTTCTCCAATTGGGAAATACCGTGAGACTTCCCAGAATTCTCAGGAGAAAGCCATGCCCACACAGAGGCCTCATTGGCTATCTCCAGATTGACAGGCTAGACTCCACCCCTAGAGTCCCAATCATGAAATTGACACGAGTACATGACTGCCACACACATTGACACCATCAAGGCTGCCATCTCTCGAGTCTAAGGTAACAAGCGTGATCACCGGGTGGACGTGAGCCTGGGCGGGGACTCACAGCAGCGTGATGGTAGGGGGTCAGGGTGGATGGTAGGAGATGGGGAGAAGAGAGGAGAGGATCATTGAGCGGAGTCACCCCTAATTTCCAGAGCCCCAAAGCTGACTGATAAGGTACAAATCAAGGTAAGACCTCTTGTGATAAGGCTGTGGTTACATAGTGTTGCCGGCAAGGGCTCATGGGAGGGCATTCTGTGACTGAGAAAAGGCAGATGGGGTCCACTTTATTTATGAGGCTACCAGCCCACCACCAGGACAAGCAGGAGTGCAGGTGTAGCAGAGAGAGCACTGGGCCTGGAGTAGGGGTGGGGGTGGGGGGCTTTTGCAGCCCACCTATGACTACTGTGGCCTCAGAGCAAGCTGCCTGATGCCTGGAGGCTAGTGTTCCTGTCTGTAACGTGGCACAGTGACCCCCTTTGTGTAAATCCATTAACTTAAAAAAAGTCCAAAAGGTATATGATCTTTGGAACTCTCAAATTGGACTAGTGGGGGGAGAGGTACAGGGAGGCCCAGGCTCTTTTCCAGGGGAAAGGATTCTTGAGTGGAGGGCGTTCCCTGTCACTGGGGGAGGCCCAGATGGCTCTGCATGCATGCAGACCTGGGGGAAGGACTCTTGAGGGTTCTGGGGGTGAAAGTGGGGGCTCTGAGAGGGGGCAGCAGGCACGGCCTCCTCTAAGTCTCTTCAAGGGGTGGGTCCAGTCCACTGTCTCTGGCTGGCGTGGCTGCTGGCGCTCCCCGGGAGGTTTCCTGGCTCCAGGCTCCGGGGTTGTCTCCCGGGCAGCGGTCTTGGGAAAGAATTCCTCTCAGAGGAAGGCCTGCAGGTTCCCAGGGAGGAAGAAACTCACTTCCTTGTTTCTTTGGCTCAAGGACTGCCCGACCTTCCTCTGCAGGCCCCTGGAGACTGAGAGACCTGCAGGCCAGGCCTCCTTCAGCACACAGGGGGTGAAGGTGAGGGGTTGAGGAATGCGGGGACCCCCCTCCCCTAATCCTCAGAGCCTGGAGGAGGCAGGAGGCTGGTACAGGTTGGGTCTGCTGCCTCCCTGCCCGAAGCCCCTCAGAGGCAGGAGCAGGGGATGAGTTATGACCCTGCTCCTCACGCTCCAGCAAGCAGATAAGGATGGTGGGAAGGGCCCACCCGGCCTGCCTCCCTCTCCGGGGTCCACTGCCCATAGATGATGTACATGCACGTGTGGAGGGCCTCTGCCCGGCAGCCTCTTTCACAATGAGTACCTTGTGTGGGCACCAGCCCTGTGCCCAACTCTGCCCACCCTGCCATCCCTAGTGTGGGATCTTGTGTCTCCCTCCCCCCAAGGTCTTTCTAGAGGTCCTTGGGTGCTGCTTGTCCACTGTCCCAGGCTTCTCTCCATGCCTGGCTGGCTTGACGGGGAGCAGAGGAGCTTCTGTGGTGCCTGAGTCCTGGCTCCTGGACACTCTTGTCTGCCCTGTGCCAGGCTTGCTGGCATCCTCCACCTACCACACAGCTCCCAAGCTCTGCGGAGGAGGGCGCCATCCACAGACTCCATGCTTAGCATATACCCCCCACCCCCACCCCCGCCCCTCATTCTCCTCTGTCCCTTCCTGTCCTTTCCAGACTCTAAAACCCCTTCTGTCTCTGAAATGGTGGGGCCTTTCCCAGTCCTGCCCGGGATTCCCCTCAGCTTGCTTCTCTCTCCCAAGCTGCTGCTGCGGCTGCTGGACACTGATCAATCTGCCCCCCTCCGCCTCCCTTCCACACCCCACCACGTCTGACAGAGCCTGGAGAGCCCCCATGGAGACAAGCCTAGCCTGGACCCCACCTCCACCCTGGTGCCACCACCAATTCACCCACCCATGGCTCCTGAGTCTGGGGAACAGAGTGGAACTGACACAAAGCATTGCCAAGGCCACTGTCCTTGGGGTGGTCACACCTGCCACCTCGCTCCCTTGTGGAGCACCCACCGAGAGGTTCAAACCACTGCCCTTTTGGTGAACAGATGAGTGCTTAACCACTGTGTCACCAAGGCTCAGCATGGCCTGGGACCTTTGTCCATTCTTGGGATACCCCCCTCCCCCTAAGTGGCTCTGTTCCCTGGGGTGCTCTCCTTAGCTACCCAGAGCCCCAAAGGACTGTGGATGAACTCGTGACATAGGTGGCGGTGTAGAACCTGTCTGTTTCTGTTTGGCACTTTGCCCACACTGTCCCATGCCCCTGATGGCAGTCCCCATAATATAACGTCCACCCCCCCATTCCCCTTCCTCCCCGTGTCTCCTGCGCTCCATTCCTCCTACTGCCCTCTCCCTTCTTGCCTCCCAAGCCTGGCCCCTGGGCAGATCTGCCTGGTCATCTCTAATGTATCTATGCAGGTTCTCCGGTCGGTCGACTGGGCCCAGAGCCCATGTCATCCTGGGCCCTCCCTGGCACTCATATGCCAAGGGTCAGAGGTAATATGAACAAGAGCGTCAGCAAACCCTGCAGAGTGCTTCCGAAGTCCCTGGCGCCAGCTGGGGCCCAGGCTGGGTTAGTCTTCCTGTTCTCTGCACGGAGCTGCCCCTGATCTCCTCTGCTCTCCCGGGATGTCCTCCAGACGAGTCTTTGTGCCTCACACTCCCTGCGTGCGTGAGCACGCTGAGACGTCTGGGGGAACGACTGTGCTGTTGGGAGATGGCCCAGCCTGGCTCCCCACCTTCCCGTGCCCTGCCTTCACCACTTCAGGGTCAGTGAGGATGAGGTTGTGGCCTGGAGAATTCCGGGGACCATCTCCCCAAGAATGAATATGGGTCTGGACCATAGGGACGGTCCTCCCCAGAGTGAACGTGAGTGAAAGTTCCGCGTCATGGGGAGAGTCCATAGGCTGAACACAGAGGAAATGTTTTCATTTCATCAGAGAAGGAACTTTTCTTTTTCTTTTTTTTTAAATAAATAATTTTATTGAGGCCTCTTTAAAATTTTTTTTCTTTTCTTTTTTCTTTTTTTGTTTTGGGCATCACTGCCCTCAGGTGGTGGGAGTAGGAGGCCCAGCCTTTGCTCCGTGGAGCTGGAATTGAACCTCCATCCCAGTGGGCCGCAGTCCCGCGCACAACCACTACGCCACCGGGGCTCAGCCCTGTCTTTTATTTTCTTATGATTCTTTTTATTTTCCCAATGATTTTATTGGGGGCTCTAACAGCTCTTATAACATTTGATACATCATTTGTATTAAGCACGTATTAAGTAAGTACACATGTTGCCATCTTCATTTCCAAATGTTTTCTACCTGAGCCCTTGGTATAAGCTCCCCATTCCCCCCCTTCTTTATCTTTCATTTTCTTTCTTTCTTCCTTTCTCTCTCTCTCTCTCTCTTTTTGTGGCATCACTGCCCTGGTGGGAGTAGGAAGCCCAGCCTTGCTCCTGGAGAGCTGCTGCTGGATTTGAACCATCAACCCTGTGGGCCGCAGTCCCACACACAACCACTACGCCACCAGGGCTCAGCCCCTTTTCCTTTTTTTTATAAATCATTTTATCGGAGGCTTTTCTTACGATTCTTATAATAATCCATATATCAATTGTCTCAAGCACGTTTGTACATATGTTGCCATCATCATTTTCAAAACATTTCTTTCTACTTGAGCCCTTGGTATCAGCTCCTCTTTTTTCCCTCCCTCCCCCATTCTCGTGAACACTCGACTTATCAATTATTACTTTCCTATCTTACACTGTCCGCCTTGTGTAAAACTGTTGGCTACAGAAGACAAAGTGAGTACTAGGAGACCCCTGCTTTCTTCTCTTCCCGGCGGGGAGTGTGGATCTGAAGAGAGGCTTTGATTCTGGGGGGTAGTGCTGTGGGTTGAGAGACAGACAGGTGGCCGGCCAGACCCAGGAGCAAAATCCTCAGTGAGCTTTACTGCTGCATGTTAAATGGTTCCTCTAGATGAGTCAGTAAGCATAAGTCAGCCTGTGCGTACCCCGCTTTTTAGGTACGGACACTGTGGAGATGACATTGGGGTTCTTACCTGGGCTTCTGGGAAGGAAGTGTTCATTTTGGGTGGGTGGGTCAATTCCCGGGGTTGTCCTGTGGCGTGGTACGTTTTTACTTGTCTTCTTGAATTCCCCACCCCAAGCAGATTTCAGTTTAAAGCTTTAGACGGGTGATCAGAAGGCAGAACATCAAGTGTTTCTGGAACAAGTGTTTCTCCAGTGGTGGGTCCTGAAGGTGGGGGTGAGCTTGGGAGGATTGGTGCCAACTCTTGGCGGGGGGCATCACTGCTCTCTGGTGGTGGGAGTAGGAGGCCCAGCCCCATTGCTGGAATTGAACCTCCATCCCAGTGGGCCGCAGTGCCGTGCACAACCACTACGCCACCGGGGCTCAGCCCCTGGTGCCAACTCTTGTGTGGGTGTTTGTCATTAGGGTCAGAGGCCCAGCTCTGGGGTTGGTGTGTCCAGGAGAGGCCCTGGCTTTGCAGACCCAGGGCGCATGGTTCTGCTCTGCGGCTGTTCCACCGCACATGCCAGCAGCCCCAGTCCCACAATCCACTCTGTTGAGCAGTTTGGTTCTGAGGAGCAGGGGTGAGGTCGTCTCCCCACCCCCCACCCCATCCCTCTCCTGGGATTCCAGTTGCAACATCTGGGCCCAGAGACAGGCCTCTCTGACTCTTGGAAGTTGGTGACCACCGTGTACAGTCACTTGGTCTCCCCAACTGTTTTCTCGGGAGCTTCCTTTCTGATGAGCAAGCCTCTGGTCACCCTGACGCAGGTCCCCGCCTGTCCCGTGGTGTGATGGGCCTCTCTTCAGTCGCCGGGACACCCCGGCGGGCGGGCGCAGGACCAGGCGGGGCAGATAAGAGCAGCGCTTGTTAGCACAGCTGGTCTCTGTAACACCCAGCCTTGTTTTCAAACCCGCGGAAACTTGGGTGCGGAAGTGTGGCTCCGTCCACCCAAGTGGAGTTGGGCCCGCGTCCAGAGAAAAGGAAATGCACTCCCTTCTCCCAGACACGGGGAC
>PVJH01047262.1:0-11319 GCA_004026705.1 Nesogale talazaci
TTTAAAGTGCCCTCGTGTGTGTGTATCTGTGTGTGTGTGTGTGTGTGTGTGTGTGTGTGTGATAGTGCTGTGTCCTAAATGACAGAGCAGCCAGGGTGTTCCCTGCCTGTGAGGACCTCTCTCTGTGTTCTCCAGAAGCTGGGCTTGTCTTTAGGAACAGGGTACTTGCCCTGGTTTTAGGGGAAGCAAGACCTCCTATGGGGCTCCCTAGGGAGAGGTGCTGGACCTTATTCTCTGCTCAGCAGTTGGCTTTTGAAATCCTGTTTCCCGGGATGGGGGGGGGGGGGAGGCGGGAGGCTGCAGGAGGGAGACTGGCCCTATCAGGAAGGGTTGCCCTCCACTCACCTGCACCTGCCGATGACTGCCTCCTTCTGGCCAGTAAAGGTATCCTCTGTCTCCTTTCTCCCATTCTTTCTCCTCCCCTCCCCTCCTGTCTCTAATTCTTCATTTCTTCTTCTTTCTCCCCTTCCTCCCTCCCTCCCCTTATCTCTCCCTTCCTCTCCTTTATTTTTCTCCTCTCCTCTCCTTTCTTCTTTCTCTCTCTGTCCTTGGGAAGGACATGGAGCTTGGAGCAGGAGGACAAGAACTTGAGTCCCAGCTCCACAGTGGCCCCTGGGCTGGCAAACCCCTCCCCTATCTGGGCCTGGGCCAGTGCCACCCTATTCAGAAAGTGGAGGGTAGGGTTGTGCTTGACACTCCCCTTGGACCCCTCACAGTGTGGCATTTTAGAACTCCAGGGTCCAGAAGGAATGGAATTCTCAGTGCCAAGAGACACTTAGTGCCAGGGCAGGTCAGATTTGTGAGGTCAGACCACAGCAGAGGGTGGCAGAGCCCCCCTAGGTAGATCACATGCTGCAGAGAACGGGCAGGTGGGGAGGGTGGGCACTCACCATGGGTGCTGGCTTCCCGCCGGACACGATGCAGACCAGCGTGAAGTTCTGGGCTTGGTAGCGGCTGAAGGCGGCTGGAGAGTCTGAGGCCACCACTTCGATGGATGTGGGAGGAGCTGTCCACAAGGGAAGCACGGGAAGACAGAGGCTTAACTGGAAGGTCATGGAGGGACTCAGAGTCCCTGAGATAGGCCAGGTCCCTTGTGAGTTGATGGGGGCACTGTGTCACTCCAAAGGGTCACAGCTGACATGGACCACAGTAAGAGTGCCCCTTCTGGGGAGGGGAGGGGGCACCTGGGTGTTAGCTGTGTGAAGTGCATCAGATATTGGGAGTTTGGGAAATCATCCCCAAGGAGATGGACCAGCAGATATGAAGGCTCAGTGGCAGGAAGATCTGGGGCAAATAGGATATCAAATCGGTCCAATGCAGGCACAAGGGGGACACAGTGTCCAGTGGGACCCAGGACTATGATTTGCAGGGAGGGTGCTGTTCGTGAGAGCCAATTGTGAAATGTTCAGGAATTCTGGGACCTGGTTGTTAGCATGGAAGCTAGAATTAGACTACAGTGGGTGTCTTTACACCACAGTCATGGGCAAACACTACCAATCAGGGCTTTCTCCCTAACCCTCAGAGAGCCCATAAACCCGCTAGAAGAGATCAAATTGTGTCCCTTGAAGAAAGGTGTCTAATTCCTGACCCTTGTACCTGTGGATGTGACCCTATTTGGGAATATGGGACTTTTGTTATGCTAATTAGCCTGTTTGGGGGAAGGGGGTGTGAGTTCAAAACCCAATCACTTCTGAGTGATAAAAGAACCCAAACAGACATAGATGAGCGACAGAGAAGCAGAAGACAAGCACCAGGGAATGCCAGGGGAGGATGAGAAGGAGGCTCAAGGAAGGACTTCACATGGTGAGGCCCTGATTAAACCTTCCAACCTGCAGAACTGCAAGCAAGTAAACCCCTGCTGTGCATCCTTGGTCCAGTGGTCCTGGGTTGCTAAGACACCGGTGGAGTTTCCTTCTTGATCCTGAGAGCAGCGGGGGACCACAGAGGGCTTCAGGTGAAGAGCCAGGATGTGATCTGACTTGAGTTTTGAGCACAGTGAAAGTGGAGTGTGGAATTCCTAAGAAGACTTTAGCTTAAGTGCCTGAGAGAGAAGACAAATCAGGAGGCCAAGAGGCCTCTCTCTTGGGCAAGTGGCTCATCCAGGTGGTCTTCTCAAGAGTGCATGCTCTGCTCCCCTCACCAGCTGCCACCACACAGCCAAGGTCCATGTCCCCAGCTCCCTGGGACATTGCGAAGAGCTGGTCCTGAGATATCAGGCAAACCAGCTCTGAATTCCAGGAAATGCACCCCCCCCATCTGTGTCCTTTCTAGGCCTCTGTTCCCAGATGTGTTAAACAGGAATCATTTAAAGTTCATCTGGAGGGGGCTGGGAGGCAGTATGTTAGAAGGGCAGTCTGGGTTTAACACGTGGTGGAAATTCCACGTCACTAGGATTCCTACCAGGATGACCAAACCCCTCATCGTCACCAGGGTTCAAGGCAGAATCTGAGAGAATCACACAAGGCCAGCTGTCCGGCCTGGTTTCCTGGGCCTCAGGCCTTGTGCAGAGAGGAAGCCTTGGTGGGGAGAAGACACTGGCCTTTCCTTCCTGCAGGGGCTTTCCTTCACTCCGGTTACCTTTCCTTGACTTCTACTCACACTCCTGATGCCTTGTAGGTGCCCGGCATGGTGCCAGGTGCTAGCCTGGGCATCTAACGGTGACTGTGCAGAACGGGGTGCTCATTGCACAGCCTGGCAGGGGCGACAATCCGTGGGTAGCTCTATTTCAGGCCTTTATTCAATAGAGGTGGGAGTCATTTCTCGGCATGCTGCAGTGGCGGAGACAGGCCGAGCAAACAGGAAACGGCGGCGCACCATGGATAGAGAATTGTCATTCCATGTAAAATGGGAGGAAACAGATGGGAAGTGGGGTGGGAATTCCAAGAAGGGAAAAGTATGCCATGACACCTTGGTTCCCCAGAAGTCTCAGATCTGCAATCACACTCTCCGAGGACCTGGCAGGAAAGTTGGGCCTCATCGCACAGAACTGCCTTTAATGGAACTTCTTCTAGCCTCACCGTAAGCTCTGGGGTGTGCTTGACAGCCCCCACTGTGTAGGTGGAGAAATCTTAGAGGAGACATTATTTCCCCAAGTCCACAGACCTAGTAGGAGATCGGGCCAGGATTTGATCACAGGCAGAGGCTCTGATAAGAAGTAGTGCCTCTTCAACCTATAGAAAGAAAGGGGGACCTGACATGTCCTTTTATGTCTAAATGGGGGTAGGGTGGGGGAGCTCTGTTGTCTGTCGAGCCCTCGCCTTCCATGTGGAAGCCCGGGCTTTGTCCTCATCGGGGGAGGCTCACGTGCCGCAATGAACAGGCTGCCCCAGAGCTTCAAGGCTAACACGGACTATAAGACACATCTGGCCATCTTTCCCCCCAAAGTCATCTCCTGAAAACCCGATGGTCTGCAAGGGATCAAGGGAATGGCACAGGACTGGGCAGGGCTTTGCTCTGCCGCAGATCAGGGTCCAACTGAATGGGAGCCAACAATAGCTGGAACAACACAAATTCATCATCAGGAATACTTCCTTACCTGGCACTCCTTGGAATCCAGGTCCCTTAAGACCGGTCCCCACGGGCAATTCCAGTTTGATTGATTTCCCCAAATAGCAGGACCAGAGCCTGAGTGGCATGTGTGTCAGTGCAAGTACACTGTCCAAGAATCCCAGCATCTCAGAACTGTGCTGTGCCTTGAAAAGAACTCATCCATCCATTCATACTTTCATTATGAAACCAACGGGGGCTCAGCAGCAGCTAAGGCTTCCCTTACAGAACTGCTGTGAGGAGTAAGTGCTGGCTCCCTGGGCTTGTCTGGTGCCTGGCACAGAGTGCAGGGTCACCCCCTGACTCATGGCGACCCTCTTTGATTGGTCTTAGAAAGGACCATTGTGATCCATAGAGTTTCCCCTCGATGATTTTTTGGAAGTAGGATTGCCAGGCCTTTCTTCCTACCATCTCTTAGTTTGGAAGTCCCTTCACTGAAATCTGTTCAGCATCACACCCACAAGCAAGCCTATGCTGGCAGCTGGGGAGTGAGTGCACCTCATGCACAGGAAGCTGGGTCTCCTGGGTGGGACTTGAGAATTCTTCCATAGAACTACTGATGTCCTCTCACAATATGGGTTATCTATTTTAATTGATGTTACCTCTATGACTGTTACTAAGGAAAGCAGGTTAGGGCAATGGTTATGAGTATGGGCTCTGCACGCAGGGTTTAAAGACAAGCAGCTCTCCCGCTTATCAGGTGTGCAGTTTTAGGCAACTCACTGACTCTCTGAGCCTCAGTCACCTTATCTGAAAAATGGGAAACGTAGACTATTTGTGAGGACTTCATAAAGTCAAATCTGTTGAGGGGCTTAGAAAGTGCACCCGGACCATCCCTGCTACTTTTATTGGTGGCAATATTGGCTAGCATTTTTAGTTGTGGCTCAAAGACGATATCATAGTCTAGTCTCCCACCATGTAGTGAGGAGACCAGCATATGCCCTAGTCCTAGACCAGCATGGTTTCATCTAGCAGTCACTTGCTTCACGAGTTACTGAGCCTTGTTCAAGTTCATGCATGCTCAAGTGTAAAAACACACACGGGATCTTGAAAGTTGGATGCAAACAATCTTATCCATATTTTTATTCCATGGCGTGTTGACATGTCTGTATTTGGGATATACTGGACTTAGTAGATAGGTATTATTAAAATTCATTTTGCTTTTAAAAATGTGGCTATTTTGAAAAGTGGACAATAGGGCTGAGCCCCAGTGGCGTGGTGGTTGTGCGCGGGACTGCGGCCCACTGGGACGGAGGTTCAATTCCAGCAGTGGGGCTGGGCCTCCTACTCCCACCGCCGGAGAGCAGTGATGTTCCCCAGAAAAGAAAAAAAAGTGGAGAATAACAGATGCTGCTTATTATCCTTCTACCAGCCACCTTTGGTTTAGACCTTCCATTTTACAGACTGGCAAAACTGAGGTCAGAGAAGGGCAGAGCGTTGCATAAGCTCTCACCCTAAGTTGGCGGCAGAGCTGGGCAGGGCACCCAGGGCTTGCCAACCCCCCCACACGCACACACACCTCCCTGCCCACCCGCAGCTGAGTTCTGGAGCTCTGCACCCCACTCACGCACGCCACCCACACAGACTCTGATTGGGAGCACTGTTCCTGTCCCTCGTTATATTTCTGAGCAGGTGTTAGCAATGTGTACAGTTAATCAAGCTCATAAGACAATAACAGATTCCAGTTGTATGTACGATGACACAGCGGAGCTGCTAATATCAGCAAGGACAGCCCAGGCTCCCACGCGTCCCTATCCACAAATTCCCTAGTCACTGTGGCCCAGGAAGATGTCACTCTGCATTTTGCTGCTGCCTTTCGCCAGTGAAGGGCTCTCGCACGGCGGTCAGCGAGCTGTCTACGTCTGGACTCTTCACAATCATCCCCTGGTTCTGCTCCTATTTCTCACCCCCTGGCTAAGAACAACACCCTCCCTCCCACTGCGGCTCCGACCCCATACCCACAGGCTTCCTTTGACTTCTGTCTTTACCACTTCCACCGCTGTCCCCATCTTCACCTCCATTCCCAACTCCCTCCCCGCCTCCATCTCTGTCCCCACCTCCATTCCCTACTCTCCCCTCCTCCATTCTGACCTCGCCCACCTCCATCCCCATCTCCATCCCCATGCCCATGCCCTTCGTCCTAATTCTCCTCCGTATCCCCACATTCCTCCATGTCTCCGCCTCACCTTCACCCGCCTTTCATCTCCATGCCCATTCTGGTTAGAGTCCAAACAACAATAAAGAATGAGCCAAGCCGCGTTTTCAAGATCGGAACTTCTGCATAGGGTTCTCTCTGCGTGATCGTCGCAGAAGCAGGCTGGTCACCAGGACTTTCTCCCATGGTGCGGCAGTTGCATCATCTGTCAACTTGTGAAGGGGTGGAGTCTAGCCTATCAATCAGGTCATGGCCTCTGTGTAGGCAAGGCCTTCTCCTGAGGATTCTGCGAACCCCTCTCTTTCTCCCTGGAGGTGGGAAACACACTCTCTCTGCTTCATCTTCCTGCTGATGAGGCAGGCGGATGGCAGTCAGGGTACTGGAGCTGGAGGAGCCACGTGGAGACCCACGCCAGTGCTGAGATGCTTCCACCTCCACTTCATCCACAAGACTTTCCACCCACTGGCTTGTGATCTTCCTGCACTCAGCGTCTTTGCAGGAGTCCTGTGAGTCTGAAGAGGAATGTCTGGGCTGGTATTGGACATACCGGCTAACATTGGACTTATGGACTTGATCGGGACCTGGCTGGAATGTTTCCTCAATATACAATTGCTGTTATATCCCAAACTCTTTCTTATACACCTATGAATGTCTCTGTGTTTGTTTTCTCTAGTCTACCTGGACTAACACCCAGGGCATCATGGCAGACTCTTAGGTGAGCAGTCTACTTTGACCATTGGGATTCCCAGGGAACTGTTGTCATCGCTGTGATTAGGTGTCATCCACTCAGTTCCAGACGCAGAATGAAACACCGCCCAGTCCTGTGCCAGCCTTACAACCAGTCTTATGTTGACCCCACTGCCCAAGGCACTGCACCAATCTGTCTCGTCGGAACCCTTCCCAGGGGTCTGTCATCATCATCCTGCCCCAGAAATATCTAGCCGACACCACCCTGACAACCCTCTTAGGCTCCGGGTGTCTGCAATGGATTCCATGGTTCCAGGAGCTGTGTCCAGTCCCAAGCCCCCAGCCAGCTGCAGACACAGCATCTCTGTGGTCACGTAGGAGGGCCGTTCTGCACAGCATGGCCTCTGGTGATATGTGACTGTGTCCCAAGGCGATCCAGGGGCAACATAATAGCCAGGAATCATCAAGAAGACCCCTGGCTCACCGGGGCTGCCCCGCTCTTCTCCTGCAGTGCCTGTTGCTCCCACCACAGTGCTCATGGCTGGAGACCACCACGAGAGCGCATCCTCAGAGGGGCCTGTGTGAGTGCAGTGCTCTCCTGGGCGGCCGGGAACACACTCCTCCTCCCCGGCTGCTCTGACCTGATGCCAGGCAAGAGCTGTCAGAAATGACTGTGACGCTTCCTGACCTGGGGTGAACTGACCCCACGCAGTAGACACAGACACAGTGGTTGTGTAATGGGCCCAACAGGGCGGCCAGGACTGCTGCCCACAGGGTCACCCTGGAAGGCACTGGGGGGACCACGCTTCAGAGCAGAATGACACCCCGCCAGGCCCTGCACCGTCCTCACCGTCCTTTCTGTGCCCAAGCCCATCACTGCAGCCACTGTGACTGAGGGCCTCCCTCTTGTTCGCTGCTCCTCTGCTTGATCAAACAGCATGGCCTTCTCCAGGGACAGGGCTCTCCTGTAACAGGAAGTCTTGCCGTCCTTGGTACTTGCACTCTTCTTCCCCAGCACCACCATTCAAATGCACTGACTCTGCTTGGTTGTCCATATCAAGGCCTGACTTCCCCATGCACATGAGACAATGGGACACACCTGTCCTGGGTCAGGCACGCCTTAGTCCTCCCGTTCTGGGTGGCACGAACCACGACATGCCCAACTACTCACCCAAAGAGGCGCAGTTTAAACCCACCCAGAGATGCCTTGGAAGAAAGGCCTGGCAGTGGGCGGCTGAAAAATCGCAGAGCTTAATCCCCTTATGGCAACGGTTCTCAACCTGTGGGTCGCGACTCCTCTGGGGATCGAATGACCCTTTCACAGGGGTTCTCCCCATTCGTAACAGTAGCAAAATGACAGTGATGAAGTAGCAACGAAAATGATGTTATGCTTGGGGGCGGGGGTGTCATCACACCATGAAGAACTGTATGACAGAGTCATGGCCTGAGGAAGGTTGAGGACCACTGTCGTGTGGAGTGCAGCCCCTCCACTCTGCGCGCACAAGGCCACGGTGGGGGGGGGGGTGCCGTGGGATTGGGGGGGCTTAGGGATACGAAGGGTGCAGTCCTGCTCTCCAAGTCCACATCATCTTAGTCAAACAAAGGGCGCTTCTCCTGAATAAGGGACCCCAGCTTCACACACGAGTCTGAATTTTGTCTCCAGTGGAGAGAATTGCTGCTGGGCCGGGTTTTGGCCAACTGGGTTGATGCTCCTGCGACCCCTTGTGTCTTGGAGCAGCAAAGGGAAGCAGCAAAGCTTCCTGCCACAGCCTCTGGTCACCGCTGTCTTCAAGGGACAAGTGTCTGCTGGTGGGTCTGCAGTTGCCAGTGGCCGTCCACGCTCCATGCACTGAGGGAATGGCTGGACTGTTGGTTTTATGGACTCAGCTCTGACATATGGCATGCCTTTACCCTGAGAGCAGAGTTGGTTCCCTAACATGCTTCAGCGGCACCTCTTCGGCTCTTCTGTGCTCTCTGAATCTCCGCAGTGACCTCTGCAATTTGGGAACACAAACCTGTGCTTATGGAAAGCCTGACATTCCTGGAGCGGAAAGAACCTGCCACCAAACAAGCTTCCCGGAAGCGGCGCCTTTTGAGAGGTCCATGAGTTAGGGGTCTCCAGCAACACGGCCCTACCCAACACCAAGCCACCGCCTGACTCATGGCGGGCAGCCAGCCTCATCTCGCTCCGCTGGAAGGGAATCTCCCAGAGTGAAATCTTTGTCTCCACCAGGAAACCTCGGGTTTCTCCCACCCCAAGGTACCACCTCGAACAGGCCGCTCGGTTCCAGCCCAGGCTCTGCTTCCAGCCTCCCACGGGACCCAACACAAGGGCTGACTTGTCCTCCCTGGGACAAAAAAGGGTCCATAAAACAGGTCTATCCACACCTTTCTGCTTCCCAGGTGTTGGAGAGGAGGAGCCAGTGAGAATACAGACAGCCAACTTCCATACTGGCGGCAAAGTGCTGGGCAAATAGCAAGAGGCTATTTTTAGGGCCTCTTCTGCCCTCCACAGCCCCCCTCGTGGAGAGAGCTGGACAGAGATGTCCTCCCCGTGCCCCCAGCGAGGGAGCAGAGTCCGTGAGGCCCACTCTGGGCAGCTACTCAGCACACCCCTGCCCGGGTCTCGTTTATCTCAGGGTGGCAATCAATTAGATTTTGGGAAGGGTGGAGGAGGGGGAAAGAGGAGTTCAAAATTATATTATTTGCAAAAAAAAAAAAAAAATCCATTCTTTCTTCTCAGCTCGCCTGCTCTATTGACTGCCTGCCTTTTCAATCAGCTTCTCGTCATTGCGCCATATTTCAAAAAAGAAAACCACCCTGTTAATATAAAAGTGTCTGTGAATATAAATGTCCCTCCATGTTCCGCGTTTTAATTTCGTTTCCTCCCTCTCTGCCTCTCGCCGCTCCCTCGGCTGTTCCCACGTTGTGGGTTCTGGCCCCTCCTCTCTGCCAGACTTGCAGGAGCATTCGCTGCAGGGAGTCTTCACTGCTGCAGCCACGAGGAGGGACTCTCGGGACCCTGCTCACCGTGCTCCCCTCTGCTGGGTCCCTCTGCCCAGTTAATGCCACCTCAGTCTCGAGGGCTGTTCTGAGGGATGACCTCCTCCAGGGAGTCTACTTGGATCCCACCAGACTAGGTGGCCCCCTGTCTTCTATGTGTGATTTCCTTGGGGTTTGTCAGACCACTGTGGTTCTGCCTCCATCTGTCCATGAGCCTGTGTGGCCTTGGAAGCTGAACCTAATCTCAGAGGCTCCTGACAAGCAGGACCAACTGTTGGCCAGTGCATTTCTCCCTCCAGCCCACCCCCCTGTCTGTGGTCCACGAACATCCTAAATTCCTTCTGACCTTGGGCCTTGGCACCTGCCTTTTCCTCTGCCTGGAAGTCCTTCCCTCGGTTTTCTGCCTAACTGGTTCTGCTCCCACTTTCAGCTCCCTGCCCCAATGTCATCCTCTCAGCTAAACCAGGAATCCCTGGACAGGACAAGCAGCCCCTAACCAGAAGGCTGGAGCATCAGGGTACTCTGAAGATCATCAGAAGAAAGGTCTGGCAAACTACTGCCAAAAGGTGTCATTGAAAACCCTGTCCAGTGCTGTTGCCCTCGGGACTCACAGGGGCAGAATCGACTGGACCTGGACCACAGCCGGTTGTCAGATCTAAGCGATACTCCCCCGCCCTGTCCCCCCATCCGCCCACCCCCATTTCTCTGGTCACCATTTTATTTTTGTTCATTTTCTTCCTAGGGCTCGTGGAAATGTGCACCGTGTAATTTAGATTGGTTTCTGCCCTTGGCAATTGGTATGTAAATATCAGAAAGGCGGGGCTTGTCTGTTTTCCCATCATCCCTAGGCACTGGCACACCAAAGGCTCCGAGGAGCAAGTGGAGGAACCACGGGGAGGACTCAGCAGTCCTGCCCACTCTCAACTCTCAATCCAAACTCACTGCCATCAGTTGGATTCTCACCCCTAGAGACCTCTAGAGCGGGATCGTCCTATAGGTCAGGGTAGCCTATAGTACAGTATGCCCTGTTGCTTTCTGAGACAGTAACGTACACGTCACTGGTGTAGAAAGTCCCAGCTCTCTCCTGAGGAGTGACTGGTGGGGTTTTGAACTGCTGACCCTGTGGACAGAGGCGCAGGGCATTAATCACCACTCCACCCGGGCCCCTTACCTGCCCACTCTGGAGGGAATGACTTCTCCAGCCCTGCCTGTGTGGGAGGGGTACTCAGGCAAGAAAAAGAGCGAGGGAAAAAGCACAACTCTTGGGTTTATGGGAAAATTAAATATTGAACTGAGCAGTAACAGCAGCCAAGGGGAAAAAAACCAACAAAAAGCCCCCAAACGGAGCCACCATTGCTGACAGGAGAGATAAACGCAGCGTCTGTGCTTATATGGGCTGCAACGGGCCTTTTTATGTGGCAGCTGCTGAGCCGAGCTGCCCCCACTCCCCGCTACCACCACCACCTGCACCAGCTTGTAAGCTGCCATGGGAACCCGCAGTCTGATGGCAGGCTGAAAGGTGGGGGTCCTAGGCATTGCCACCATTCAGGGTCTGCCCCAGGTCCTTTTGAGTTGAGTGGGGGCGCTCTAGACATCCCCACCCATCCCGCCCCCACTCCGTGGAGAGCTTGCCGGCAGTGCAGCTCACCTGCCGGCCCCTCCTCTGCCAGCTGCTGTGTTCTCTCCATGGTGGGAGATAAAATTAACAGCCCCAGCTGGAAGCGCTGGCAGGCTGCTCTGGAGGCAGGGGAGTCCCAAAGGACAGCAACACAGGGAGTGGATCAGTGAGGCCAGGCTGGCAGAAGACCCCAGAGCGCAGTGCTGATGGAGACGGCAATTGCCACAGGGGCACTGAAGGGGGCAGTGGGGTGGCCAAACCACGGTTTGAGTGCTGGGTCCAGTGCGGCTCTCTGGGTTAAGCCTCTTAA
>PVJH01047263.1:0-11484 GCA_004026705.1 Nesogale talazaci
CAGGTGGGCAGTCAGGGCTAACTCTGGTCTCCAGTGCTCTCTACATCTTTCTTCTTTAGCTATCAGGACCTTCCAAGAGGACCAGAAGTTTGATGCCAGTAAAGCCAGCATGTCCTAGAGCATCCTTGTCCATCCCCTGCCCACCTTGCCCCTTCCCAGTCTCTCCCAGCCCTCCAGCTCTGCTCCTGCTTTTCCCACCACTGGTCCAGAACACACCGACTTCTGATTGGTTCTAGATCTCTTTCTATGACTACAGTCGTAGACCCTGAGCTGAAGCATGTCTAGTCCTCTTGATTTAAAGACCCACTTGACCAAAGATGTTCTCAAGGCCACAAGAGCACCACATGAAAAAGTCGCATCTTTACTGCTAACCCTACTAAACCAACTCTGCATTTTTCCTGTCCCTTTTGGTGGTCCGAGGATGCAAAACAGTTTTTGCCACAATGTTGTATCTTACATTTGATCTTATTACAGCAGAAATAGTCTCCCATTTAGAAAGAACATCTTCAAAATGATCATGCTGCATGGAAGAGCACTTTCTACAGTATTGGTGCTTAGTGGTTGGCAATGCTTTCCCAATGGTGCTGTCAAGAATGTTGACACAGATAACTATCTCCTTACTGCTAATATTTAGATCACTTCCAACTCAGTTTTATTATAGACCATGCTCTGGTAAATACCTTTGTAGAAGTCCCTCTGTAGTGCAAAGAGCTAACATGCTCACCTGATAACCCAAAGGCTAGGGGCTTGTGTTAGTACAGGTGGTCTAGAAAAACAAATTCATAGACACTCACATGTGTATAAGAAAAAGTTTCACATAAAAGAGCAGTTGTATATTAAGAAGCATCTCATTCCAGTCCAGATCAAGTACCTAAGTCCAGTGTTAACCGATATGTCTGATACCTATCTATAAACTCCTCTTCAGACTCATGAAACAGATACAATGATGCTGAATGCAGGAAGATCACAGGTCAGTGGGTGGAAAGTCTTGTGGATCCAGTGGCAGTGGAGGCATCTCAGCGCTTACAGGGGTCTCCACGTGGTTTCTCCAGCTCCAGGGCTCTGGCTCCATCACTGTAGCTCCCTGTGTCTTGTCAACAGGAATGACTTGCAGGGACCTCCAAAAGAGGTCATGGTGCTGCCACCTGATTGACAGGCTAAACTCCACTGCTTCACTCTTCAGAGTCTTGAATTGACAACAGATTATGTAACCACCACAGGATCCAAGCCCAACCTAAGATGTCTCAGAAGAGATTGGCTTTCTATAACCCAGTCGTTGATAATCCCCCATAATGCAATTCTCCTCCGATGCACAGAGGTTCGCTGTGCTGTTGTTACTGGTAGCTACTGTGGAGTTGGCTCCAACCCATAGAGACCCAGTGCACACGTGAGGAGAGCACTGCAGATGGTGTGCCGCCCTCACAATGGTTCCTAGGGCCGAGCCCATTGATGCAGCCACCGTGTCCATCCCTCCTGTTGAGGGACTTCCTCTTTTCCACCAACCACCTTTCCACTTTACCAAACATGATGTCCTTCTCCAGGGACAGTTTCTCCTGACATTATGCCCAAAGCATGTAAGATGAAGCCTTGCCCTCCTGCTCTCCAATACAGATCTATCTGCTTGTCATTTCAGCAGTCCGCGCTACTTTCAGTACTTCTCCAGCACCACAGTTCAGATGCATCCATTCTTATGAATGCTCTTCCGTATTCAATGTCCAATTTTCACATGCATAGGAGGCAATGGAGAATGCCATGGCTTGAGTCAGGTGCACCTCACAAACATCCTTGCTCTTCAGTAATGTACAGAGGTCTTGTGCAACATACCTAGGGCAGTATGTCTATTGATCTTTTGACGGCTGCTTCCATGAACATTGATTGTGGATCGAAGACAAAATCCTTGAGAACTTCATCCCTTTCTCCATGTATCATGATGGCCCAGTTGTAAGGATTTGGGGGCATCCTTACATTGAGCTGTAATCCATATTTAGCTTGCAATCCAGGATCTACACCGGCAAGTTCTTAAATTCTTCTTCACTTTTGGCAAGCAAGAGTGTGTCGGCTCCATATCACAGGTTGTTAATAAGGCTTCCTCTGATGCTGATGTCACGTCCTTCTTCATATAATCCATCTTCTCTGGTGATATGCTCGGCTTAGAGATTGAGCAAGTGTGGTGAGAGGATTCAACCCTGACACAGTCTTTCCTTATTTAAAACCAGGCAGTATTCCCTTGTTCTGTTGGCACAATTGCCTCTTGATCCATGTGCAATTTCTGAATGAGCACAATGAATTGTTCTGAAATTGCTATTCTTCTCAAGTTTATCTATATTATGACTCTTGACTCAAAGCAGAGAATACCAGAAAGATGTTGACTTGTGTTTTATTGACTCTGCAAAGAGTCACTGTAATGGTCACTCCAGTCAGGGTTGCCTCAGTGGCAACTGGTTTAAATATCTCTCTGTGTGCATATCACACACACATTTCTTTGATGACAGTTTATTACTATTTTGACTCTCCAGAATTTCTAAACTTTGAGATTCTGTATAGATTCTTAATTCCTGTTGCCTTTCTGAAGAATGATGCCTGTGTTAGGCCAGGTCCACTACAGAAACAAGACATTCATATATGTGTACGAGAGAATATTATATCAAGAATTGCTCATCAATAAAATATCCCAGTCCAGATCAAGTCCATAAGTTCAATATTAGCCTATAAGTCTGGTAGTATCCCATGAATTCCTCTTCCAGCTCCCGCAGCACATGCAATGATGCTGAATGCAGGAAGGTCACAGGCCAGTGGGTGAAATTCCTGTGGATGCTATGACAGGGGATGTATCTTCGGGGCTCTGGCTGCCATCAGTGGCTCCATGTGCCTTGTCAATAGGAATATGAAGAAGAAAGACAGAGAGAGAGAGAGAGAGAGAGAGAGAGAGAGAGAGAGAGAGAGACCCCTTCTAATGGCATAATCATGAGATGGAAGTTCCCAGAATCCTCAAGAGAAGGCCACATCTGCAGGAGATCATTAGGCTGTGACCTGATTGACAGGCTAAAATCCATCCCTTCATTCCTTTATCAAGTTCACATGAAATTGTGTAACTACCACACACCGCCTGAGGTCTCCATGAGTCAAAATCCAGTGGACACCAAACAGCATCACATCATCTCCTGCCCTCCCCTCTGGAGGCCACAGGGAGCGATCTCACCTATTCTCACCAGCTTCAGTCCCTGCCACTCTTCCATTGTCCTGTTAGTTTCTGTTTTTTTGTTTTTGTTTTTTGTTTTTTTTTTTGGCATCACTGCCCTGGTGGTGGGAGTAGGAGGCCCAGCCTTTGCTCCTGGGAGCCGGAATCGAACCTCCATCCCAGTGGGCCGCAGTCCCGCACACAACCACTACGCCACCGGGGCTCAGCCCGTGTCCTGTTAGTTTCATAGGTGGGGGGAAAAGGCACCTGGAATTTGCATTTTACAAGGAAAATCACACAGCCTGCAGGATTCACGTGCTTCCTGAGGATCTCCAGTGAGGGTGGAGGTGCCAGGAGAAGAGCATCTCTCTCATTTTCCCAAGTCAGCTCTCACCATCTCCACTTACAGACAGCGAGCAGAGACCAGCCTTTCCCCTCTCTCCGGCTGAAGACAGTGGGAAACATGCCAAGGGGTAATTGGCGTATTACTTACTGTTCTTACCCTGGAGACTTTCCCGTTCAGATGTAAAAATCGGTTCTCTCACACTCAAGTCCAGAGGCGTGAACATCTATACACACAGTACCCAGGCTACGAACATCCCAACCAATGCCCGAATAATGGATGGCCCATAGGTAGGAATTAAGGCTAATTTTAAAAATTCTGGGTATATACAATGGTTTGTGATATCAGTTGGGTGCTGCTTTGAGATAGGCTTGAGATCAACTTACCATGGCTATCATTATGCTAAAGATGTATCCAGAAGTGTTTCTATGAAGTTTGTGTGTGAATTTTTCTGGAGACACTATAGTAAGACAAGTATTTGATGAGGAGTAGATACAGACGGTACCTAGCTGCTCCAAAAGTCACACACATCTGGCTGAAAAGCTAATTTAGCAGGGGAACTAGTTCATAACCCAGGGAGGACTTATATGTCCCTATCCCATTTGCATCCCTTGAATAACGGCTCCACTGTTCTTTTTTGAAAGTCAAACACATATCCCATTAGGTAAATGACACCCAGCCAGTTCCCAACACATGTGAGGCGGATTATATATGGGCGCGCTTCATTTAGGTGGGTGCACCACAGTGAAAAATGATGCGTTGCCTTGGGTAAATCTGCCGCACAAGACCTTTGCACAGTGTTGAAAGCAGGCAGTTCACTCTGAGGACTATGATGTGCCTGACCTGAGCCACAGTGCACTCAATCTTCTCTGATGCTTGTGGAAACTGGACTTTGAGTAAGGAACACTGAAGAAAAAATGCAGCCTTTAAATTGTGGTGCTGGAGAAGAATATTGAAACAACCATGTTCTTTCAAAAACGCAACAACAACAAAAAAGTCTTAGAAGTACAGTCCAGAATGCTCCAGAGAGGGGAGGCATTGTCTCACTGACTTTGGATGTGTTATCAGGAGAGACCAGGGCCTGGAGAAGGACACCGGGCACGGTAAAGAAAAGGGGCAGCAAGGGGAGGGAGGCCCTTCATGAGATGGATGGACCCCGTAGCCCCAACATGAGCTCAAACATACGGACTATTGTGAGGATGGTGCACGGCTGGACGCAGCTTTGCTCGGTTGGACAGAAGGTTGCTAGACTTGAAACCGACAAGACGGTGCCAAGAACACCAGCAACATGACGTGTGAACAACCCAGGGCTCGCAAAGTGAGCGCCAGGTACCACGCTGCTTCTCCCCAGAGTCACACACGCCCGGATTATTCTAGAATTTTCTCTCCTTCCCTTTGGAAATCCCATTAGGATGGAAATGTTCAGGAGCTTTATGTTTCCAAACTGAGAGAGGGAGCGAGAGAAGAGAGGGTGTCTCGTGCCACCTGGTGGAGGCTGCATCCGTTTGTCCAGCTGCGCTTCTAGAAACAAGAGCCCTCATGACTGATGGTCCCATCTTTAAATGGTCCTGGATGGTTACGTCCACTCACTGTGCAATGTGTCTATTCAAGGCACATTTACTGAACACCTGCTATGCCCCAAGCTCTGTGCCAAGGAACTGAGGAGACCTAGGAATCAGCTCTGGCTTCCAGGAACCCAGCGATTCTCACAGGGAATTCCATCCTAGAGTGGGCCTGGCCCAGGCCACCCTGCTGGTACCGGAAACAGTTGATGGCGCCCAGATGTCAAGTTTTCATGAGAGGAACCGAACCTTTTCTCTGACGACTGCTGAAGCCCCTTGCTAATGACTAAAATGCAAGCCCATGCCCCAGCCTCTGGTTTTCAGTTGGGATTCCTTGGTACTGGGGTCCCAAGCTCTTCAGACTAGTGCCTGACTTGCTTAAAGGAGACTATGGCCCCGGAGAAGGTCCCAGGACTCACAAAAGGGTAAGCCTCTGATAACAACTGGCAGGTGAAGGTTTCGAAGGTACTTTGGACAATTTAGCTGTTGGGACTCTGGTGGGGGCACCGTTCGACCCTGACGCCCACGAGGTCAGGAGGTGGGTGGTGGCATTCTCTCTCTTCTTGCTGCTTCTCTTGGTCTGGCAGAGCGGCCTGCCGCTGGCTGAAAGTTGAGCCCAGTGAGATCTGGTCCAGGCCTCAAGGGTGACCAAGGGCTGTAGTCTTGGGGGGCGGGGCGGTGGAGGGGTGTCTCACCCATCTCTAGCTGACTCAGAGTATGGTATTTCTTTCTGATTTTGTTTAGCTCAACTGTTTTCATTCCCCTCTATCCATCCCTTCCTATTGTGAGTCCCATGAGCCAGGTCAGGTGTGGTAGCTGGGCACCACTTGCTTTGGTCTAGCTTGGGTCTCTGGGTTCCAGTGGCAGCCTGGTGTGTTAACGACTGCACTGCCTGCTTTGAGTTCCACAGGATGGTTTCTTTGCCCACGAGACTTAGATGAGATCACAGATGTCAAACCAAGTCAAGGCTGCCTCCTCCGGACCTTGTAAGACAAGGAAAACTTCCCCTGTGGATAAAAAGCCTTATCTTTCTCTCGTGAAGTGACTGGTGTTTTCCCACTGCTGACCTTGCACCTAGTGGCCCAGCCCAAAACCCACCATGCCACCGGGGCTTCGAGTCAAACTCAGATTCTCCTAACGGCACCCTTAGCTCATGAATGAGTAATTGAGCTGCCCCTTGTGGCCCAGCTCCCTGAACTGGAGCCAGCCAACAGCCTCTCCCTCAGAGTCCCTCCTAAGCAGAGGCCTCTGGGCAGAAAATAGTTTCTACTCTCCTAGCTGATGAGACTCACTGCAGATGAATGAATAAGCACAAGTAAACCCCAGCTTGGCATCTAAGTAGGTAATCCACTCCAAAGTTTGGTCTTAGCCGCCCAAAGATCCACAAAACACAGACATAGGACGAATCTTACTTGGAAAGTACCATCCCAAGTTCTTCTCATTGGACCCCCATTCTCTGTGTCTGCCCAGCTCCCGCTCCCGTAGTTAGCTGAGCCTCTGTGCTCTGGTTACTGCTCTTCCCTGGGTTGCGTGGAAATCCATCTAGAGGGGTAGCTTTGGCTCTGAGAGAGCTTTCCGGGGCAGGAAGGGTGATGAACACAGGCGCAATGGCACGGACACACCCAGAGAGACATGCAGCACCGTGCAACACAGTGGGTGTGAACTCTTCACTTCACAACCCACGTGCTTCACAAGCGCTCACCGCCACCACAGCGCCAGGCTTTTTGTGGCCGAGTCACTCTCCCCAAGCGAGCAAAGCTCAGAGCAAGCATTCTGTGAGGACTGAGCCAAGTTGTCGTGGACGGTGACGCTGCCATCCCATTCGTGGGGCTCATCACCACCCTGGAGGACAGAGGAGAAGGGCCCGGGGGCTCTCCGAGGCGGTGACTGCTGCATCTTTCTTGTGGCAGGTGTGAGCCCAGCCCTCCGCTCACTGCCCCAACTGCGCTCTTTTCACAAAGGTGGCCTCTCTCTCCCAGCTGAGAAAAGGCAGGGCTTCGGTGAGAAGGGCTGGCACAGGGGCTACAGCGACGGGCTGCAACATGGCACTCACGGCTCAGATGATGCAGGACTGGGCAGTGTCTGGTTCTCTTGTGTGTGGGGTCACTTTGGATGGGGGCGGACTTGACTACCTACATCAATCACTACCTATGTCACGTGACACCGACAGGAGGCACCAGCTTTCCCTTTGGGGCACGTTCTACCTGCTGCCGGTTGCATATCTAACAAAAGATGCTTAGTGAGATGCCCAAGGCTTGCCTGAGCCACGTAGCGTCAAAGACCTCCCTCTCTTTTCTGTGTACTTGGGCAAGGACATTTTAAGAAAGAGCATCTTTTCCAGGAACGCCTCCCTTTCTGGATCTTTGGAGTCTGTCCTGTGGCTGCAAGTCCTGTGGATGTCTCTTCCGGCTCCCCTCTTGGCTCCATCCATCTTGACCATGGGTGTGGCGTTTCTCATGTGGACATGAACCGATCACAAGGCCTGGCCAGGTCCTTTACTCCTCTCAAAGCCCTAGCGGCAGCTGCCACTGGAGAGGGAACATGTGTCCAGCACAGCACAGGTCACTCTGGCAACCTCTGGGTTCATTGGGATTCTTGGGCACTGTGTCATTCCATGTTGACTAGAGAAACACATTCATAGGCATTGATATGCGTATAAGAAAGGGTTTTATATAAAAGCGTTCTAATATGTTAGGAAAACATCCCAGCCCGGTCCAGATCAAGTCCATAAGTCTGTGGCCCTCGATGGGGTTTCACAGACTATTAAAAGGACAAACAGGTCGGCTGAGCCCCGGTGGTGTCGTGGTTGTGCCCGGGACTGCGGCCCACTGGGATGGAGGTTCAATTCCAGCGGTGGGGCTGGACCTCCTACTCCCACCACCGGAGAGCAGTGATGCCAAAAAAAAAAAAAGACAAGCAGGTCTGTCTTGGAAGAAGTCAGGCCGGAGTGTTTCTTAGAAGCAAGGATGGTGAGACTTTGTCTTACATAATTGGAACACATTGTCGGGAGACGTGGGTGCCTGGAGAAGGGCACTATGCTTGGCAAAGCACGAGGGCAATGAAAGAGGAAAGCCCTTGATGAGATGGACTGTGTCCAGAATCCTCCAGAGAAGTCCACACCACATGGAGGGGTCATCAGGCTGTGACCTGATTGACAGGTGAGACGCTACCCTTTCATCCTTTTATCAAGACGACAAGAAATTGTGTCGCCACCACCGTCCCCAAAGAGGCAGATTCTGGCTTAGAATTCTCCCTCCCCTCTGCCTGCCAGGACAAGTTTCCTGGGTGGGCTTCTCCAGTTCAGGAGGATCTGTTGATTCGCTCCTCTCTCTACACCAGAGAGGTTGCTACACGTGGGGTCAAGCCCGAAGACCCAGGCCCAGACCAGTTATCCCCAGTCCCTCCCAGGCAAGAACCATCCCCTTCACTGCTGGGCGGCGGGTGGCTCCCTTGTCCCTTTCTGACTCACCGCCTTGGACTCAGAGACATGGAGGTCTTCGAGAACTTTCTAATGAGCTGCTCTGCAGCCCAGCCACATTTTGCAGGCGGTTTGCAACCCTCGCGGCCACAGGCCCCAAGACCTCGGATCCATTTATCAAGGTCCCCATGACCTCATGGGGCTCTAATGGGGCCTGAGTCTTCAATGCTTGCTGAGGCGGACTGACAGGGCTGCATGGGTCCCTGTCAGGAGGGCAGCATTTCAAATGGGCTTGCTCCCTGTCCTTCCCTCTTTAGAGATGCAGACAGTATGTTTTCTCCTTGAAATGGGGGAGGGGGAAGGGAAGAAGAAAAACAAAACATACACAGCAGGAAAATAGACAGTGACTCAGAATGAACACCTCTAGTTAATGCATTGTGTGTGCTTCCTCTTGGCTTTGTATAAAGCTAGAGCAAGCCATGGAGGGGGTGGGGAGACTTAGGGCTGAGTCCTGGCTTGACCTCGAGCCAGCCAAATGTCTGAGGGCCAGTCTGAGCTCCTTTGTCCTCCGGAAGCCCAGGGTTCCCCCGAGCACCTCTGGGCTCTAGTACTTAGAAATACCCACCACCTAAGTCCTCCAACCAAACTCAACTCCTGCCGTCCAGTAAATGCTGACTCAGAGTGAACCCTGTGGGTTTCTGACACTCTGTTCACAGGAGTAGAAAGCCCGGACTTTCTTCCCTGGAGCTGCAGCTGGTTTACAAGTACAGGCCATGCAGATCGGACACAGCCCAGTTCCCAACCACAATGCCGCCAGTCCTCCTCCAGGGACTCCCAGGCACAAGGGCGTGAGAGAAACCCTATCTACCCCCACTCCCCACAGCTGAAATCTGTGTCAAAGAACCCCCAAATTAAATCAGCTGTTGCTGGAAGACCTCCAACTCCTGTCCCGAACACATCAGGCTAGACTCTGTGCTCCACGGGGCTCCCAGGGAACTGGGTCGATTTCCAGACCTTTCTTCCAGCACTTCAGGTGGATGGGTGCAGTCTTCTAATACCCAGTTGGGTGCATTTGACTGTTTGCACAACCCTGGAGCTTTGTCCCCAAAGGACCAGGCTACTATGATGTCCTCCCTTCTCCCTCCCCCACCTCCCCCTCCCCCTTCCCCCCTCATGTAGAGGCAGGAAAGTTTTTCATAAGACAAATTGAATGCAGCCATCCATGGACTAAACCAGAACACCTTGGGTGTAGCCTTATGAGTTGTGGTGAGAGATCACTGTGGCAGTCACATAGTGAGGATTAAGGGTGAAGGGGTGGAGTTTAGCCTGTCAATCAGATCACAGCTTGATGACCTCATTGGGAGGCACCACGGAGGAGAGACACTCCCTCACTCCCTGTGAGATGTTGTTGACAAGACCCATGGAGAATGGCTGCTGCAGCCAGAGGCCAGAGCTGGAAGAGCCACATGGATACCGAAATGCTTCCACTGCCACTGGATCCACAAGACTTCCAACCCACTGGCTTGTGATCTTCCTACATTTGGTGTCAATTGCTTATGTTTCATGATCTGAAGAGGACTTTATAGATTGATATCAGACATATGGGCAAATATCATTGGATTTATGGACTTGAGCTGGACTGGGATGTTTTCTCAATATTCAATTGACTTTTGTATCTAAAGCTTTCTTTCTTTTGGGGGGGACACATCACTGCCCTCTGGTGGGAGTAGGAGGCCCAGCCTTGCTCCTGGAGAGCTGCTGCTGGATTTGAACCACCAACCCAGTGTCTCCTTGGATTGCTTCATACCCTCAGCAGTGGGGAGCACCTGGGGGACTGGGGGGCATGCTCCAGGCCTCATCCTTAGATTGATGATGACGGTGGACCTGCTGACCCTCTGCACCAGCCATGAAATTGGGTGTGTGTGTGTCTAAGTCTCCTGACTTCTGCTCTCTCATGGACTCTTTGTTTGGGGTGTTGGGGGGGGGGTTAAGATCCTTTTAAACGCCCCCCCCGCCGTAACTCTGGGTGACTGTTCTGCCTTCTATGGGACGAAGGCCCAGAAGAACTGCCTTCAGCCACCCAGAGCGGGCCTCCTAGGTCTGTGTCCCAATCAGGCTCATCAGTGACTGTGAGCATGTCACCCCACCTCCCCGGACCTCCATTGCATTACCCGAGTCCCAGGCAGGCATCATGTGAATATGTACACACCTTACAGAGTCTCTCTGTGGCATGGAGTTCATGCTAAGCACATGTAGTCACAGCCTTTACCAAACACTCACATCAACGGGAACTACCCAACAAATCCCTCGAGGAGGAATCCTAGCCAAGATGCCCCTTAGACGTGAGAATGGCGAGACTTGGCCTGGTGTGCTTGGGACAGCAGGGAAGGCCCACTGCTGAGAAGGAAGTGGTGTCTGGAAAGCAGAGCGGGCCAGTGACAGTGAGGACAGCCCTCAGGGAGGCAGGTTGGCAAAGGAACAGCAACTGTGGGATCAGCCTCTTTGCCACCTTAGGTCTGGGGAGGCTGGCCAGCGACCAGCCTCATACCTCTGCAGTACACAGGGTCTCCACCAGGGGCGCTGCCTCACTGGGAAAGGCAACTTCAGCCTTAATGGCAGAACAAAGCCATGCAAACCAGTGTTTTAAAAACCAGCGTAAGAGATGCTCAGCACTCATCATGCCCTAATTATCTCAGCATTTCCGTATCATCCGTGACCACAGCTTCTGGCTAGAAATACCACAGAGGGAGATCCGGCCCTGCCCACCAGTGTGTGCAATGAGGGCAGGTAGGTTGGGTAACTGTGTTGACAACCTAGAAATCAGCCTGTGTGGTCCAGGCCAAGAGTCGACACTTAACAGCATTGAACAGCATACCATTGGGTAGGGGTTCCCAAAGAGTACACCCACAAGGGGAGGGGGTGGGCAGAGGAAAGGAATCAGATGCCTTCCTTTGGTTCACTTATTCATTCCTGCCTTCACCCC
>PVJH01047264.1:0-11403 GCA_004026705.1 Nesogale talazaci
CCACTATCATGCTCAGCCTTCATTTGGGTTTCAATAGCTTATCTGGGTTACATTGCTATCGATCAACTCCTACCATGTCTCTCACACCCTCCTTGCCACTGATTTTGGATCACTTGCTGTTCCCTTGTCCCTGGGTTGGTCAACACCACCTCCTTTCCCTCATCTTTCCCTCTCCCATATGCCCCTCCTCCAGGCTATCTTATCTAGATAGACCTGCAGAGATAATAATATGCACCCACAAAATAGACATAGCAAGATGAAGTGACAAAAAAACAAAATTATGAAAAAATAATGTCCAGAATAAATAAAGAGACACGTGTAAATAGTTTGAGGTCTGTTTCTTGACCTTTAGGAGTGCCCTCTGGTCGAGTCTGATGGAGTTCCACATCCTGTGTCTCCAGTGTTGTTCCCCATATGGCCATGGGTCAGCAAGGGACATCGTGTCTCATAGTGGAGCTGGCCATAAGGTTCTCTCTGTGCATTAGCTGTTCTGAGCGGGGATGTCGTCCTCAAGGCTCAGTGGACCAGGATGCACTCCAATCTTTCTTCCTCCCCCTTCATTTGATCCCATGTGCTCTGATCAGACATGTTCCTCTCCCCAAGCTGCAGGTTCAGTGCTGTCCTCTAAAGTAAATCATTATGGGGGCAGAGGGGTGGCTGTCCACATAGTTGGGAATGGGAGCAGGCCCTCGGACCCCTCCACTGGCTCCCTGCTCCATGTCATCATGCTGCATTCACATCCTAGAACACACCGGTTTTAAGTCTGGTCCCTCTTTGCTGGGGGAAGTATACCATGTTTTTTCAGCCCATAAGACACACCTGACTATAAGATACATCCAATTTTTAGAGCAGGAAAACAAGAAAAATATTCTGAACCAAATAGTATTAATATACTAAAATGTTCTGGGGTACCACACTTTTGGACCAGAAGATGCACCCTCGTTTTACCCCTACTTTGGGGGGGGGGGTACTGCATCTTATGGTTCAAAAGATACAGTAAACAATACCCCCCCCCCACCGATTGAATTAGTGCCCTGTTCCCTGGCTACACATTGCTATCTTTCCTACTCCTCCTTTTTAGCTGGCTACCATATGCAGCCCTAGATTTGTTCTGGTCCCTGCCAGACTATCTGGACCTAACCCGCTGGATTTTTGTATACAGTAGCTTTTTCCCTATACCCCTTTTGCATCTTTTTTAAAGCTTACATCAGTGGACTCATGTCATACTTGTCCTTTTGCTCAAATCATACTTAGCATGATTTCCTCCAGTTCTTCTCATATGGCAATATGCTTCATGTGTTCATCACTGCTTTTTAGGGATGCATAGTACTCCATTGTATGTATGTACCACCGTTTTTTCATCAATTCATCTGTGGATGGAAATTTGGGTTGTTTCCAACTCCTTGCAATTGTGAATTGTGCCATGATGAACACTGACACACAGATGTCTGGCTGTAGTCTGTTTCTTGCTATCTCCATCTGTGGCAGTCATGTACTTATGTGCCAATTTCATGATTGGGAATCTAGGGGTGGAGTCTAGCCTGTCAATCTGGAGATAGCCAATGAGGTCTCTGTGTGGGCATGGCTTTCTCCTGAGAATTCTGGGAGGTCTCGTAGTATTTCCCAATTGGAATAGAGAGACTAGACGCAGTCTCTACTGACAAGAGGAGATGACAGCATGCTGACCAATCCTGATTTCTGAATTCCTGTAGGAGTCAGAAGAGAAGCCACATGGGCTTGTCCTAATGGAACCAGACCTCTGGGCCTGGAGAAGTCACAGAGAGACGCAAAAATGCTTCTACTGCCAATGGATACTGCTGATGGACCCTGAGCCCTGGAAATGAGGAGCCATGGGGAAACCCCTGCCAGCGCCTGTTTCTACCCTTGCTGGATACACAAGACTCTGCACCTACTAGCCTGTGATTGCCCTGGTGTTATTGCATGTGCTTCATGAATTAGAAGGAGACTTTATAGACGCGTATCAGACATATGGGCTAATATTGGACTTATGACCTTGGATTGCACTGGGTTGTGACGTTTTCTCAATATTCCATTCCTCTTGCATATAAACCTTTCCCTTATATCCACATGCATGTCTATGAATTTGTTTCTCTAGTCTACCTGGACTAACACATCATCTGTTTTAGATATTGCCAAATCAATTTCCATAGAGGTTATACATACCTACAGGTCCACCAGCAGTGAATGGTAGTCCTTAATCTCACCACAGCCTCTCCAACAATTGTTGATTTCTCATTTTTTTTTGAATTGGACTATCTTTGAGGTTGTTAGGTGGGATCTCCTAGTTTTTTTAAATTTGCATTTGTCTTATTTGGGGGGGGGCATCACTGCCCTCTGGTGGTCATGGGAGCTACTCAGCCTTGCTGCTGCTAGATTTAAACTGCCAAGCCAGTGGGCCGCAGTCCCGCACTCAACCACTACGCCACTGGGGCTCAGCCCCTGCCTTTCTCTTATGATTAATGGTCAGGAATATTTTCTCATATGCTTATTGGTCATTCAGATTTCTGCCCCTGTGAAACTTCTGTTTGGATTTTTTGTCCACTTTCTCAGTGGACAGTTAGTTATTCTCTTATTCTAAGTTCGCAAAGTATTGTAGATTTTAGCAATAAGGCCTTTGTCTGATGTGTCATTGCTAAAGATGTTTTCATAGTCAGTGGGCTTTCTTATTAGTCTCTTGGTGAATTCTTTCAATGTATCCAGGTGATTTAACTTCAGTGTATCCCAATTTGTGACTCTGTATTTGTATCCTTCCCTATTTCTGATAGCCTATGTGCCAAGGTTCTTAGGTTTGTCTCAATTCCCTCACTAATGGCACTAATTGTTTGGGGTTTTACCTCAAGGTCTGTGATCCACCTTGAGTTTATTCTTGTGCATGGAGTGAGGAAAGGGTCTTGCTTCATTTTTCTGTACGTAGATATCCATTTTTCCCAGCACCATTTATTGAAGAGGGCATCCACTTTCCATTTGATATTTTTGGGACCCTTTTCAAAAATCAGTTACCTGTATGATGATATTTTTATTTCTGTGTCTACAGCTCTTTCCATTGGTCTGAATATCTGACGTTATACCAGCACCACACTTTTTTGACTACTGTGGCTGTACAGTATTATTGAAGTCAGGTAGAGCAAGCCCTCCCACTTTGTCCTTCTTCTTGAGGAGTTCTCTACTAATTCTGGACTTCTTCTTTCTCCATATGAAGTTGGTAACCAGTTTGTCCAATTCTCTGTAGAAGCATGGTAGTATTCGTGTCAGGATAGCATTGAACTTATGTAGTGCTTTGGACAGAAATGACATCTTTGCATATTGAAGACATATTGAGTCTTACAGTCCATGAGGCTGGGATATTCTTTCATTTCTTGAGGTCACTCTTGGTTACTTGTAATAGTGTTCTATAATTTTCCTCGGATAAATCTTTCTTCCTTTTTTTTATTCAGGTATATCCCTAGATATTTGAATTTGTGTTTGGCTATTATAAAAGGTACTACCCTTTTTAATTGCCACTTCTGTGATCTTGTCTGATGTGTATAGCAGACGACAGACTTTTGTTTGAGCCTTCAGAGTATCCCTGGGGAGAGGGGAGTGGCTTGGAGGCCAATAGTGACTTGTGAAAGGAAAGAGAGAGAGAAGAATAAGAGAGAAAGAAGAAAACAAAGACAGAGCCAAAATGCAAAGCAAACTAACACTTTGCTTACTTTGCAAAGATGAAACAAAAGTAAAAACCATCAAAAAAAGGAAAAATACAAAAAAGGAAAACTGAATTTGTTGAGACTGTGGCAGGAAAGAGAGAAGGGATAGAAGAGGAGTAATGAAGAAAGAGCAAAAGAAGAATAAGATAAAGCAGACCAAAAAATTTGAGAAAAAAGTCCACGGAAACATATGTATAAAAGAGAGTGTTATATAAAGGGTAAGTGTGCATCAAGAAAACATCTCAATTCAATGCTGCCCAAGGCCACAAGTCCAACATGAGCCCATATGTCCAACATCAATCTCACAAAACACATGCAATGTTGCCAACTGCAGGAGGAAGCTGAATCAGTGCGCGTGCGTCAGCATCTCAGCACTGGCAGGGGGTTCCACACGGCTGCTCCAGCACCCAGGGCTGCATTGAGGTAGGTCCATGTGGCTTCTCCTCAGGGATGTCCTGCAGGAAGTGAGCCTTGCCAGCCGAAACAGGGAACTGACTAAGGCGACTGCACCCTGGTCCAACCATCAGAAAGCAAGAGAACCAAGAACTAGAAAGGCGAGGTTCACTGAATCATTTATTTCTCTGCCCTTCAATTAACCCCACATGTGTTTCTTGACTAAGTTGGCACAATACATTTTAATAAGTTCAGGAAGAAAGAGAAATTTCAGGTATTAGGGTTTCGAAAAAGTACATGCTGTTTCTGGAAAGCATCCTGGGCAGATTGGAAACCACACTGGGTTCCCAATTGGGGGTGAGAAAATACAGGAAGAGGGAGCATGAAACCCACAGTGTTTCCCAGAGGGCAAGAGAGCACACGGCCCACTGCTGGCAGCACGCACCTGAGGAAGAACAGAGTGAAAGAGGAACCGGCCGAGGGCAAAGCATGTGTAAGCCACACCTGGCTCTTACTCTCCACTGCCCACCCCCACCCCCCCACCCCCGACTGGCAGAGGTGTGGTTGAGAATATCGACTGATTTTAGGGGCTATGTTTAAGCACATCTGGGTGATGGCATGTGACTGGGCCTACTCTGTGTGCCCAGGTGGACTCAGGGGGCTTACTTTGCATATGCCCAGTTCTGGATTTCCCCAGAGGTTTCCAATAGCTGCCTGATTTCTTCCTAACCCCTCTGTTGTGGCCCCATGCAGGCACTGGGGAGACTACCCCTTTGACCCAATCTAGTGACATAATAATTTCCAAGACTGTAACCCTATAGGAGTAGAAAGTCCCATCTCCTGCCTTCCAGCCCCAAACTCAGCACAACCCACTAGGTCATGTCACCAGGCCTCCCCTTTAACAATAGGCCCAGTATGTTTCTTCTTAACAATAGGCCCAGTATATTTCTTGTAAACAATATGCACAGTATGTTTCTTGTTGGGTTTACTCTAAAAGCTTGGAAATTTTTGTTGCTATGGTTAGTGGGAATTCTGTTGCTGCTGCTGTTGTTATATTTTTAACTTAATACTATTAGAAAAGCTATTTTATTAGAGAAAACATATTTCTTCAGTAATGTTCTTTGGGGGATTTAGATCTAGTTCTAACAGAATTTTTTTCCCCAATTGATTTTCTTCCATTTAAAAAATCCTACCCAGGCTGAGGCCCAGTGGCGTAAGTGGTTGAGTGTGGGACTGTGGCCTGTGGGCTTGGTGGTTCAAATCCAGAGGCGGCTCTTAAGAGCAGTGCTGGGTAGCTCCTACGACCACCAGAAGGCAGTGATACCCCCCCCAAAATTGTAACCTAAGAGAAATATCATACTTTCAAAAAAAGAAATACCATACTTTCAACAAATCATTTAAAAATCCATTATAGACCTTTTCAATAGTCTCATACACATTGGTTAATACTTTAAACATTTTAGCCAGAAATTTGCTTATTTCTAACTTTTGTGTCATCTTATTGGCATTTTATTGTTAAGTGTGATAATAGGTGTTTGGGGGGCATTGGTTGAGATATTCATTCTTTCTGGAAAACTACTTTTCTATCTCAATTCCCAAGAACAATGTGAAAGCACAGAGCTGGGCAGCTGCCAGAAGCATGAGATGGTGTGGGTTACAGATCTAGGTCCTGTCTGGATTGGAACCTGGGATCCTGCCCCATTGGGACTGTGGTGTGTGGGGCAGTGCCACACCTCAAAGGAGAGATTGGCAGTCTCTGCACTTGCAGAGATCCAGCCTCTCACTGCCAAGGAGGTCCAATAGGAAACATGCTAACCCATTGATGCTACTAAAACCCACCTACATCTGACCCAATGGTCATCAGAGATGCTCAGAGGGGGCAGGTGGGGAGCCGCCCTTGCTGGTCTTCAACCACTGGGAACTTTGGAATCACAGCCAGTTTCCAGGAACAAGCTGTGTTCCAGAGGCATCTCTGATGGGTGTCTCAGAAGACCCATAGAAACCTCCTGGCTCCAGGCACTATATCTATAACTATACACACACATAATATAGCTATGTAAGCAGATATATACAATTATATATTTATTAATTAGCATAAATGTAACTAATTAATTTTAACTTTATAAAGATATAAATATGTATTTCTAAACCCTTTCATAAATATACTTATATATTTATGTAAATAAATTATAAGATATATATTTCAATGGGTAATAGTAATTCTAGGTGACAGCACGATCAGCTGAACTAGCTTTAGAAGCACAATCAATGTGCAATGGAAGCAATATCATACAGATTGAAAAACAGAGCCAAGGACACACACCCACACACACTCAAAGTCACTGCTCTCTAGTGAATTCAGACTCAGAGTTGTGTGATAGGACACAGAACTGCCCCTGTGAGTTTCCAAGAGGTTAACTTTTTATGGGAGCAGAAAGTCTCATCTTTCTCCCTTACAGTGGTTTCCAACTGCTAGCCTTTCAGTCAACAGCCCAACGTGTAACCCACTACACCAGCAGGGCTCTTGAACAAAGGGACCTTCTTGGATATTTTAAGAAATGAAAGTTCATCAAATCACACTTCCAAAACAAATTGAAGAGTAAAAGCACTTCCCAAGTATAAGATTAAGAAAATATAGTTAAAACCAATCAGGTGTCTGGTAGAAAGTTTTAAATCCTTTCTTGGAGGATGATAACATTATCCTAGACCTCAAATTATTTCTAAAAATAAGTTTTCAAATATAATGCCTCGGATACTTTAAAAGATATGCAAACAAATGAGGAATCAATAGAACTTGAAGAAGAACCCACAGAAAAAGATCTTTGGGATTCTCAATATTGAAATGATGAGAGATTGCCAAAAAGAAAGAAGCTGCAAATAGAATTCTATCCCCAGTGAGAATAGACCTAAAGAATGGAGGAGGACAGTGGGGTGAGGAAGACGTTCTTCTATTCAAAAGAAGGCAAGGAGGGGGAGAGGGAGAAATAGAAAAGGCAGAACAGATAGTACAAAAGAAGGTGGTAGTCAGGAGGGTGGGAGAGGGACCAGCCTTCAACCCAGTGTGCCAAGATGTGAATACAACATACCGGTATGAAGCAGGGAATCAATAGAAAGATCTGTGGGGCCAGCCCCAATCCCAACTCTGTGGACCATACTCCACAGTCACCCCCAAAGAATGCAGTTCAGATGACAACACTTTGTTCTAATAATCCAGCATTTTGTGATGCTCAACTTTCTGAGATGATCGTTAAAGAGAAAATAGGTACATAAACAAATGTGGCGAAGAAAGATGATGGTGCCCGTTTATCAAAAGATATGTGTCTGGGATCTTAAAGACTTCAAGATAAACAAGTGGCCACATAGCTGAGAAGCAACAAAGCCCACAGCACACTAGCCTGTGTGATATTGAGGTGTCGATGGGATCAGGTATCAGGCATCAAAATCCAGAACAAAAAATCATATTGTGCCTGAGGGGGAGCATGAAGTGGAGACCCAAAGTCCATCTGTAGACAATTGGACATCCCCTCATAGAAGGGTCCCAAGGAAGAGATTAGCCAGTCAGCGTACAGTATAGTACTGATGAAACATATAACCTTCCTCTAGTTCTTTCATGCTCCCCTCCTCAATCCCTTCCCCAATTCTATCATGACCCCAATTATATCTTATAACTCTGGCTGGACCAGAGCATGTACATGGGTACAGATTCGAGCTTGCATTACAGGGAACCCCTCAGGACCAACAATGAGAATAGAGAGACTGGGAGAAGAAGGGGATGATGTGCATATAAACTCTTCCCAGGGGGATGGACAACAGAAAAGTGGGTGAAGGGAGATAGCAGTTGGTGAAAGACATGGAAAAAAATGATAAATTATCAAGGTTTCATGATGGAGTGGGGGGGAACGGGGAGAAATGAGAAGCTGATATCAAGGGCTCAGGTAGAAAGAAATGTTTTTAAAATGATGATGGCAACCTAAGTACAAATGTGCTTGACACAATAGAAGGATGTATGGATTTTGATAAGAGCTGTATGAGCCCCAAATAAAATGACACGCACATATATGAAATAAATACAAAAATCTTAATTGTGCTAGATGGACATGATTAATGTCTGCAATTAATATAACCTCAAACTGGATTAAGATAAATCTAGTATTTTCCAGTTATAATACACTTTTAGGATGTAGAGATAGGAAGAGTCAAAATAAAAGGATGCCAGGCAAATGCTAACCAAACTAAGCTGCTGTAGTTATAATTAAGTTTCACGTAGACTATTGATCTTTAGCCCCCTGGAACTATAGGGGAAAGAGAGGAGGCACAAAGGAAACACAGCTCTGCGGTGCATTTGTACAGGGAGGGTTGCATAATGACGACTGCATAATGATGAAATAATTTTCTCACCCACCAGGAACAAGTAGCTTTTATTTTGTTTTATACATAGTGCAAGTCGGGGCCAGGATACAGGCTGTATTCATACCCTTGGTAGCAATTTTTAAGGCTATGAAAGATTGAACTGATGCAAGCCAGGGTTTTTTCAATTGCTTCATATACATGTGAAAATTGGACATTGACTAAGGGAGACCAATGAAAAATTGATACATCTAAATTATGGACCTGGTGAAGAATACCAAAAGTATTCTGAAGAATACCAAAAGTAACACACACACACACACACACATTATCTGTCTTGGAAGATGTACAACCATAATGCTTCTTAGAGATCCTACTTGGAACCTGCTGTCAGGAGAGACTGGTCTCTGAAGAAGAGCATCATGTTTGGTCACGTGGAGGAGCAGTGAGAAGAGGAAGACCTTCAATGTGCTGGATGGATACAGTGGCTGCAGCAATGACTCAAACATAGGCTCAGCAGTGAGGATGGGGGTGGACTGGGCAGGATTCATTCTGTTATACATAGAGTTACTATGAGTGGAACCAACGGCATGAGCTGGTGTCAAGCCAACGGCAGTGAGTTTGAGTAAGAGCAGGGACACCGACCCAATGCATTTTGATGGGAAGAGCAAGCCCAGGAGAGGACAAAAGGTGGAGCAGAGCAATGAAAGAATCTGAGGAAAAGCAGTGACAAGCCCCAAGGCAACTTCCCCAAACTCCCAGTTTAGAATGAAAATAACCAATTTTGCAGATGTCTATGCCTGACATAACCTGATAACAATAAGGGATCAATCATAGATTTCTAACTTGAAAGATTCCAAATGGATAAACATCTATTACCCTCCCCCCCGTCCACCCTATGCTTGTGGGTAAGCCCATTGGTCTGATCCAGCCAACGTTCAGAGCTTTGGTGTATTTCAGGCTCATGGTTCTTAACAGCTAAGCCAGTTACTTTGGGAATTTACTCTTTCAAAAACTTCTTTGTATTTTCTTGAGTGTCAGGAGTCTTCCTCTTTCACCACTTGAACTCTTTCTAAGTCAACAGAAAAGCACTTGTTGCATCCCAGCAGTAATAACTTGATCTTTAATCTTTAATGGACTCACTTGAGTACTGTAAAGAAACACAAATCTAACAGGAATTTATCAAACCCTTGGGGGTTCCAAACAAATCACATGCAAAGCACCTCGGAGGACTGCTCTTTGTTTATTATTATTTTTCTTTCAGCGTACTGAATAATTCATCAACTAATAAATCACTGTAAACCCTAAACAATTATGAAGCATTAAGAAAGATGAATTAAATATAACATGTTAAAGAAGTCAAGCCTTGTTCAGAAATTCATGGTATAAACTCAGGACTTCAAAACATTTGAAATGAAGGTGGGATCTTTGATGAGATGTTTATTTTTATAATAAACCAGCTGAAAATTAAACCACAGGTACATACGAATAAGAAAATTAAAATAGTTCATAGCCCCTATCTATCATCGCTATTCAAGATTACATCGATCATTTTTTAATATAAACTCAAGCATTATGTTCTCCTCAGGGTTTCCCATAGGATGTGGCCATTCCCATGGTGCAAGCATAAGAAGGAGAAGTTTTAATTAAACGCAATTTGTCTTTGGAAGGGAGCTATCTTTACTTGAGAACATAGCCAGAGGTAGACACTGATCTTCCAAGGGTATGATTATGTAGAGCTCTGTTCTTCTCTGGAAAGAAAATAATTTTTCACTGCAGACAAGAAGGAGAGAGGTAAACAAAGTGTTGGTGAAAACCACAAGCAGCCGGTGGTCACAATGATGCACCCGCTGACATGACACCCACATATTCAGTAAAAATGGAAACTCGCTGCCATTGGGTTGACTCTGACGGGTCGTGATCTTACAGGACAGAGTAGAATGGGCTCTGTGGGCTTTCGAGGCTGTAACCCTTTACCTGTGTAGAAAGCCTCATTGTTTTCATCTCCCGCTGGGTGGTTGGTCTCTAAATATGATCCCTGCGGTTAGCAGCCTCATGTGTAATCCACCATGCCACCAAGGTTCATTAAAAGACTGAGTGATTATGTTTTTGAACCCACATTTTGCTTCTTTGTTTGTTTTAAATAAATCGGAACTCGCCTCTCGACACAGGCAGTAGAACTTTGAGAATACTTCAAAGTTGAGGAACTCGGACTCACTCCTCTTCTGCCCTTCCCCACTGAAGTAAAATGACAATGAATTGGGTGTTGGTGATCCTTGTGCCTTTAGAAATGTTTCCCTAAACACTCTTGTTGTTCTTAACCAACAAAAAGGCACATACCTATTTTTTTCACTAACAGTGGATGCGGTCATTTAAGCCATACTTCCTACTGAGGCCAACGAGGAAAATATCAAAAACCCATCACACACTTAGTTGAGTTAGCATTGGTGAGTTCACAAAAGCAGAACACATGACATGGCTGAGATTCAGGGAAGGTGGTGACAAAGAGAAGTAAACCTGGAATCAGAGCCCCTTTTCTTTGGTGAAAAACAAAACCAAACTCAGGGTCATCGCGTGTATTCTGACTCTGAGTGGCCCTACAGGACAGGGTAGACCTGCCCATCGGAGCTCCCAAGACTGTCCCCCAGCTGAACTGGCGGTTTCTAACTGCTGCCCTTGCAGGCAGCAGCCCAACACACAATCGCTCCACCACCAGCACTTCTGCTTTCTTGGGTAGAAGTTCCTAATTTTGTAAGGGACAACTGAGAGGTGAGAGAGACTTCAGGGAACCAAAGGAATAAGTTAAGACTGTGCCTAACTGCTTCTATCTGCTCAATCCTTCTATGACAGCAAGGTGGGATTAGGAAGTGGGTGGGTTTTCTTTACACCTTGCAGCAACTCAATGTTTACAATAAATCTAGAGCTCTAAAATGTCCTATCGGCTCACCCTGCCCCC
>PVJH01047265.1:0-11397 GCA_004026705.1 Nesogale talazaci
GATTGGGCAGTGCCTGAACGCGCAGGGCCTGGAATTCTGCCCGATCAGCTTAGCTTCATTCTACGCCCCCAGCTCTTTTCCCTCCCTGCTTTTACCCTGCGCCCTGCTTTGGTGTAGTACAGTGATCAGACAGTCCCTGAACACATAGGGACTGGAATTTGGGTCCGATTTCCCTCCCTGCTTTTACCCTGTGTCGTGCTCTGGTATACCGCGGGAGACCCGGCAGTGCCTGAGCGTGTAGTGGCTGGAACTGGGACCCAACCAGCTTCTTGCCATTCATACCTCTCCCCCATTTATTTTTTTTTCTTTTCTTTTTAAATTAAATTTAATTTTTTTTTCCTTTTCTCACTCCCTCTTGCTTTTACCCGTGTGCGCTCTGGTATAGCAGACCTGGGGTGCTATGGACAATTGGGCAGTGCCTGAACACGTAGGACCTGGAATTCAGGCCCGATCTGGTTTGCGCCATTCTCCCTGGGCCCTTTTCCCTCCCTGCTTTTACCCTAAATCCTGTTTTGGTACAGTGCAGGCGATCGGACAGTGCCTAAGCACATAGAGCCTAGAATTTGGTCTGACCAGCTGCTAATCATTCGTATCCCCCTTCCTTTTTTTCTTTCTTTTTTCCACTTCTACCACCACCCCGCCATCGCATGCAGCAGTGGTATAGCAGAACTGTGCCTGCGTGAGCAATCAGACAGTCCTGAACACATAGGAGCTGAAACTCAGACCCAACCAGCTCGTATCATTCCTCGACCCCCCCCCTCCTTTTATTTTTCTTTCTTCTCTTTTTTTCTCGTCCTTCTTTTTTCTTTTTTACTTTTTCTTCTCTCTTTTCTTCCCTTCTCTCACCCACCCACCCTGCGGGCTGCTATAGTATAGCAGGTTTGTGTCGGCACAGGCAATCGGACTGTACGCTGAATGCAGAGGGGCTAGAATTCGAACCTGGCCAACTTTGTGCCATTTTCCCCGCCCCTTCCCCCTCTGTTTACTTTAGATGCTGTTCTGGAATAGCGGACCCATTCTGAAACGGGTGATCAGACTGTAAATGAACGTGTAAGGGTTGGATATCGGACGGGAACAGATTTGCACCATTCCCTTTCTTCCCTTTCCTCCCCTTTCTTTTACACTGTGTGCCACTCTGATTCAGCAGGTCTGTGCTGGTACTGTCGATCGGTTTGTGGCTAAACATGTAGGGGCTGGATTCAGACCTGACCAACTTTGTGCCACCCCTCCCCCACTTTTTTCCCATTTTTTTCTTTACTCTTTTTCTTTTCTCTTTTTTTCTCTCTCTTTTCTCTCTTTTATCTTTTTTCTCTCCCTGTTTCTCTCCTGGTCCCTTTTTGTTTGTTTGTTATTGTTTTTGGGGGGTATTCTTCTTTTCTTTTTTGTGTATTTTTTGTCCTCTCTGACAGCCTGCTGCCCTGTTGTAGAAGGTCTGGATTGGTGCTGGAAATTGGACTGAACCTGTATGCATGAACACATGTCCCTCTCTTGAGGCATCCGATTTGCTACGTGGGAATTCATATCAGTCCAACTGTGCTTAGTGGTACTATTATTATTTTTCTCTTTCTTTTTCTGTTACCTTTTTCCTTTTATTACTTTTCTTTTTCTCCCCTTTTCCTTTCTCCCTCCCTCATGTGCTGCTCTTGAGTCTGGCTCTGCACTGCGGTCCTCATCCTGTCTTCCCTAGCTTGGGAGCCTGGCCTCCTGAGCCAAGCACTGCCCTACTGGCCTCATCCCACCTTCCCAAACGAGGGAGTCAGGTCTCTTGAGTAGCGCACTGCCCCTAGCTAGGTGGCGCGGATCTTGTACTGCCTGGCAGGCCACCACCCGCATTCTCTAGGGTGAGTCCTCAGCGGCCCAACACCAATCACTCTGAAAGTTCACAAGGGCCTTTGGTAACCAAAGAACATGGCACCAACCTCTTCAAAGGCATCACGCAAACAACAGAATACCACATCAATAATATGTAAACAAGAAAGACAAACCACAGCAACAGATCTGATTACAGTCATAGAAGAATCTGATGTGGATCTGACACAAAAAGAAATTATTAGAAGATTGATAGGAGAAATAAAAGACATGAAGGAAGCTGCACAGACAAAGGATGCAATGATAGAGGGTATGAATGCAACAATAGAAGGGATAAAGTCCACAATAAAGGGAATTAGGATCTAGCATCAGAGGGAAATACAGGAGTTAACAGGGGAAATAGCAGAGGCTGCACGCAGGTTAGCTGATCTCACGAATAGACTTGATTAGGCTGAGACTCGTATCAGTGATCTTGAAGACAACCAGGTTGACCTCAATAAACGTGAAAGACAATCAAACAAGATAATAAAAGAGGCAGAGAAAAACCTGAGATCAATGAATGATACTATGAAAAGGAACAACATCCGAATTATTGGCTTACCAGAACAAGAAACAGTGAAGAAATCAACAGCTAACTTAACAAGGGAATTTCTGAAAGAAAATTTCCCTAACTTAATGAATGAGAACCAGCCTATCAGACAGGAAGCAGAGAGGACACCGTGTAGACTAGACCCCAGGAAGAACTCACCAAGACATATAATAGTTAAACTATCCAACTTCGAGGAAACAATGAAAATCCTGAGAACAGCAAGAGAAAAGAGGATGGTCATATATAAGGGCTCTCAGGTAAGAATATGTGCAGACCTATCAACAGAAACCATGAAGAGAAGAAGAGAGTGGACCGATAACTTCCAGAAGTTGAAGGAAAACAACGCCTCCCCTAGAATTCTTTACCCTGCAAAGTTATTAATCAAGATAGATGGGGAAATAAGGGTCTTCCAAGATAATGAAAAACTCAAAGAATATGCCGTGAGATACCCTACCCTGAGGAAAATCCTTGCCAACTCACTATGGCCAGAAGACCAACACCCTCCATGCACAAACAGGAGAACATCATATATTCCAACCTCATCCAGGAGCCAACAGACTAACCCCAATTACCAAGAACATATGGCCACAGGTAGAAAACATAGCAATAAAGAAGCCCCCAATGAAAACACAACAGAGCTATGAAAAGGGGAACTAGAAAACACACACACACAAAACAGAAAATACCAGCAATGAACCCACAGATTGGTATCATAACTCTAAATGTCAATGGCCTGAACTCCATCATTAGAATAAAAAGCCTGGCTGACTGGCTTGGAAAACATAATGCTTCAATCTGTTGCCTGCAGGAAACACATCTTAAGCTTGCAGACAAGAATAAACTAAGAATAAAAGGCTGGAAGAGAATATATCAGGCTAATGGTAAATCAAAAAAAGCAGGGGTCGCAATCCTATTCTCAGATAAAACAGACCTCAAGGTTAAAGACATAAAAAGAGACAAGGAGAGGCACTTTATAATGCTGAAGGGTACACTTCATCAGGAACCAGTGAGCATAATAAATATATATGCGCCAAATGAGAGACCTGCGAAATTTGTTAAACAGATTATTCAGAACATGAAAAAAGATGTCACAGATTCAACAGTTGTAGTAGGAGATTTTAACATGTCACTATCAGAGAAAGACAGATCTTTGGGGAAAAGGCTCAGCAAAGAAGCTATAGAACTAAATACCAGAATAAGACGACTAGATTTGATAGACATATTCAGGGCCTTCCACCCAAATGCAAAAAAATATATACATTCTTCTCATGTCCACATGGCACATTTTCAAAAATTGACCACGTGCTGGGACACAAGTCAAGCATAAGTAAATTCAAACACATAGAGATCATTTAGATGTCCTTCTCTGATCACCATGCCACAAAGCTGGAGATTAATAAAAGGACCAGTAGTAAAACAAAGGCAAACAATTGGAGGATGAATAACGAACTTCTGCGCCATGAATGGGTAATGACCCAGATTAGAAGGCAGATCAAAATATTTCTAGAAATTAATGAGAATGAAAATACTTCCTATCAAAACCTCTGGGACACTGTGAAGGCAGTTATAAGAGGTACTCCTGATTGCAATAGGAGCATATATGAAAAAGGAGGAGAATCTTATGGCAGACACACTCTCACAAAAACTCCAACAACTAGAACAGAGCCAGCAGAATAATCACTCCAACAGTAAAAGAAAAGAAATAATAAAAATTAGGGCAGAGTTGAACCACTGGGAAGACATAAAAACAATGCAAAAGATTAATGCAGCAAAAAGTTGGTTCTTTGAAAGGATTAATAAAATCGACAGGCCACTGGCAAACCTGACCAAAGAAAGGAAAGAATAAGCAACAATAGACAGTATGAGCAATGAAATGGGGGAAATCACAACAAACCCTAATGAAATTAAACAGATCATCACAAAGTACCATGAAGATCTGTACTCCAACAAGTTTAACAATCTGGAAGATATGGAAAAATACCTAGAAAAACAAAGCCTCCCTAGATTGTCCCAAATAGAGGTTAAGGAACTAAATAAACCCATAACAAGAGAAGAGATAGATATGGTTATCAAGAATATACCAACAAAAAAAGCTCCTGGACCAGATGGCTTCACTGGGGAATTCTATACAGCTTTCAGGGCGGAGTTGGCACCAATCCTCCACAAAGCTTTCCAGAGTATAGAGAAGGATGGGAAACTCCCCAACTCATTTTATGAAGCCAGTATAACTTTGATACCCAAACAGGGAAAGGATCCCACAGGAGTAGAGAATTATAGACCAATATCACTAATGAACATAGATGCAAAAATCTTCAACAAGATAATGACCAATAGAATATAAAAATATACAAAAAGCATAATCCATCGGGATCAGGTAGGATTCATCCCAGAGATGCAGGGATGGTTTACCATCCATAAATCCATCAATATTATATATCTTATTGATAAGATGAAGTATAAAAAACATATGATAATATCTATAGATGCAGACAAAGCATTTGACAATATCCAGCACCCTTTCCTAATCAAGACACTCAGACAGATAGGAATAGAAGGACAGCTCCTCAAGTTAATACAAGCAATCTATGAGAAGCTGACAGCTAACATAATAGTCAATAGATTAAAGTCTTAATCAATCCCACTGAAGAAGGGGACTAGACTAGGATGCCCCTTATCCCCACTACTATTCAATATAGTACTGGAGGTCTTAGCAAATAACATAAGACAACAAAAAGACATCCAAGGTATCCAAATGGGAGAGGAGGAGATCAAATTATCATTATTCGCTGATGACATGATCCTCTACATCTCAAATCCCAAGAGCTCCACATCCGGAGTACTAACAGTGATAGAGGAATATGGAAGAGTGGCAGGATACAAGCTCAACAAACAGAGTCGATTGGTCTGCGCTACACATCTGACAAGACCACAGAAGAGGAGATCAAGAGGGCAGTTTCATTCACAATAGCCAAGACTAAATTGAAGTACCTAGGGATATACCTGACCAAAAGAACAAAAGATCTATACAAGGAAAACAACAAAACTCTACTACAGGAAACGAAAAGCGACCTCCACAAATGGAGAAACATCCCATGCTCATGGATTGGGAGACTCAATATAATAAAGAAGTTTATCCTATCCAGGGCACTTTATAAGTTCAATGCTATCCTGATCCAAATACCAACAACCTTCTTCAGAGAACTGGAAAAATTGACCACAAACTTCATATGGAGACGGAAAAAGCCCAGAATTAGCAGGGATCTCCTCAAGGATAAGAACGCAGTCGGACGGCTGCCTTTACCTGACTTTCACACTTACTTCAAAGCCACAGTGGTCAAAACTGCATGGTACTGGCATAATGACAGGTATACACATCAACCGAAAAGAATAGAAAACCCAAAAATAAAATCATTAGCATATGGACAACGGATTTTCGACAAGGGCCCCAAAAGTATCAAATGGGCGGGTGATGCCCTTTTCAACAAATGGTGCTGGAGACAATGGAAATCTACATGTAGAAAAATGAAACAGGATCTCAACCTCACCCCACGCACAAGAACAAACTTGAGGTGGATCACAGACCTGGAAGTGAAACCACAAACTATCAGATCCATTAGCGAGAGAATTGGGGAAAACCTAATAACCTCGACCCAGGGAATACAAAGGCTAACTGCACTAGGTCAGGGTACACATGAAGGGGAACCTGAAATTGACAAATGGGACTTACTAAGAATAAAACACAAGTGTGCATCAAAGGACTTTACCAAGAGGCAGGCAACCCACAGAGTGGGAGAGGATTTTTAGTAATGATACAACAGACAAAGGGCTTATTACAAAAATCTACAATACCCTTGTTTCCTGCAAGAAGAGGAAAACATAACCCTTTGAAGAAATGGGAAAAAGAAATGAAAAGACGCTTCAGTAGGGAGGAGGTCCACATGCCCAATGAACATATGAGAAAATGCTCTCACTCATTAGCCATCAGAGAAATGCAGATCAAAACAACCATGAGAGACCATCTAACACCCTTGAGGCTAGACCAGATCAGAAAATCGGAGTGCAACAAATGTTGGAGGGGATGTGGTGAAATAGGAACACTTCTGCATTGTTGCTGGTCATGTAGACACTAAGGAAAGCAGTCTGGCGATACTTAAGGAAAATGGAAGTTGAGCTACCCTATGATCCAGCTATCCCACTATTGGGTATATATCCAGAAGAGGCAAGAAATAAACCACAGCCAGTGGTATGCACACCAATGTTTATTGCAGCACAATTCACAATTGCAAAGAGTTGAAAGCAACCTAAATTTTCATCAGTAGATGAATGGATCAACAAACTCTGGCACATATACACAATGGAGTACTTTGCCTCACTCAAAACCTCAGATGAGCACATGAAATGCATTTCTGCATGGGAAGACTTGGAAAAAATTATGCTAAATGAAGCCAGTCAATCACAAAAGAATAAGTACGGAGTCGGCCCCCTGAGGTAAGTAGAAACAGTATGGTGAGTATAAAAGAGAAGACTCCTATATACCATATTAGCTGACCCAAGGGATAGGGTAAGGGGAGGAGGGAGGACCAAACCCAGTGAGATACATGTTGGATGCAACACAGTAATGGGGGAAGGATGAGGGGCGGAGGGGGAGGAAGAGGAGTTAAAAGGGAGTTCAAAAGTGATAGGATAACTGAGGGAATGGGGCACGAATCCACCCAGGGAGGGAGTATGGGTCTAGTCTCCACAGAAACCGGAGTGGGTGAGCAGTTCGTACCATGAAGCACCCAACCATGAAGACAATGTGGACGCATGGAAGGATGCAAGAAAAGAGAGCTATAGAGCCGAACGCAACCAGAGTCAGATGGACTCCATCTCCAGTAGTGGGTGTGGCAGAGAACAGGGTGGGGAGCGACCAGCATCCCACACCCACAGGGACAAAGAAAATAAGGGAGGAAGACGAAGAGAGCTGGTCCAAGCTCCACGCCAACACATGATGCTCAGAGGAATATATCCCTCTGGAGACCCATTGCGCCACAGAAAGGACTGGGCAAATGATTCCTGGGGGCATGGGAGAGGAGAGGAGAAGGGGAGGACGACAAACACATGGATGGGTTGGGGGAGCAATAAGTGGTTAGGAATCGACAGAAAGGAGGGTATGGGAGGTCTGGTCAGGATTAAGCAAGGACAATGAATCTAAGAAAACAAAGAAATGCCAATGAAGGTGGAACATGATGGTGGGACGGGAGGGAGACAGAAGGAAATAGAGGAAAGAGCTAGAAGGCAAAGGGCACTTACAGAGGTCTACATATAGGTATGTCCATACAGAGATACAACTATCTATTATAAGTTGGGAATAAAATTAAGAACATATCTATAGGCCAAATATTAGAGTAGCAGGTGGACCTTGGGCCCTCACTCTGGTGCTCCCTCAATGCAAGAACACTTTGTTCTATGAATCTGGCATTCCTCAAGGCTCAATGGCCCAACATGATCACTGAAGTAAAATGGGTGCACAAACAAATGTGGTGAAGAAAGCTGATGGTGCCCAGCCATCAAAGGATATATCAAGTGTCTTGAAAGCCTAAAGATAAACATTAGACCATTTACCTGAGAAGAGACCACAGCCACACAGAAGAAGCCCAGCAGCCAATGTGGTCAGATGGTGGTGAAAGTGGTAAAAGGTCTAGGCAATAGACATCAAATGGGCCGCAAAAAAACAAAACAAAACAAACATATATCACTGTGTGCACACATCTCAAGTGTACCAATTGAGGACATGTAAGAGCATGAGCAAGGATGGTGAAGAAAGTAGATGGGCCCAGCTATCAAAAGATAGAGCATCCGGGATCTTAAAGGCTTGAGCATAAACATGCAGCCATCTAGCTCAGAAGCAACAAAACCCACCATAAAAGAAGATCACTTACCTGTGCAATCTTGAGGTGCTGAAACAATCAGGTATCAAAGAACAAAAATCAAAATCAATGGACCAATTGACTCCTGATATCGCTGATGACAAATGGATACAAAGGCAAACAAAGTAGAAGAAACGATGGTACCCAGCTAACAAATGATTGAATGCCTGGAATCTCAAAGACTTGAAGATAATCAAGTCACCATTCAGCGCAGAAACAGCAAAGTCCACATGCAGGAAGCACACCAGCATGCGTGATCAAGAGGGGCCGAAGGGAGCAGATATCGAGCACCAAAGAACAAGACTCACATCATTACAAAGGAGGAGGAGAGCAGGGTGGGGACCTAAGGCCCACTGGTAGGTAATTGGTCACCCCTTTACAGGGGAGTCATGGGGAAGAGACAGACCAGTTGGGGGGCAGCCAGGCAGTGATGATGCATACAAGTTTCCTCTAGTTCCTGAAGCCTTCCTCCCTGTCCCCCAACCATCATGGTCCCAACTCTGCCTTGCAAATCCAGATGGACTGGAGAAGTCACACTGGCATAGAGGGGAGCTGGAGATATGGGGAAACCAGAAACCTTCGGACCAATGGTTAGATTGGAGATACTTGAAGGGTGGAGGGAAGGGGGGCGGCTAGAGAGACGGAACCAACAGCAAGGATATATACACAAGCTCCTATTTGAAGGACGGGCATCAAAGGAGTGGATTGGGGGAGAGGCTGGCCAGTGGCAGTGTACGATATGAAAAAATAATAACAATGTATCAAGTATTTAGGGTTGGAGGGGAGGAGAGGCCAGGGGAAGATGGGAGGGAATGGAAAAGCCGATACTAGGGGCTTAAGGGAAAAGGTGGACGATTGGAGAACAATAATAGAGTGGACATGTGAGGGTGCTTGATGAATATGCTTATTTATATATTGTGAAAAACGATGTATGAGCCCCCAATAAAATGATTGGTAATATATATATGTATATATATATATATATGAACCCATACACAAAAAATAAAAAAAAAATAAAAGGCAAGACTAAGTAAGATATTATAAAGAAATGTGCAACAATTTAGAGTAAGAAAACCAGAACAAATAATAGGCTCAGCATATCATCAACTGAAAGATATCAAGAAAAACTCAAGCCTGGATAGAGAGGCAATCTTATAGAGATTCTTTGAGCAAAACATTGAAAGATGCAGAAAACTTGAAAAGAAGTTGGAAAAAATGCAGTCACTTTTATAAAACAAAAACAAGACACTAACCACCAGTCACATTTGACATTTCAGGAGGTATCATATGAGCAAAAACCAATTGTACTCCAGGAAGGATTTCAAACTTCATTTATAACATTGGAATAAAACAAATTTACAATTAAAATGTTTCAAAAGTCATTCAGCTGACTGGAAAAAGATCTCTATTTGTACCCATTTCAAAAAAAGATCATCTAATAGAATACTCAAATTATAAAGCTATATGATTGATACTGTATATATTTACATTTTTGCTGAATATCCTCCAACTTCATTTCCAGTAGTACATTGACACGGAGCTTCCAGAGTTTCAGGCCAAATTCAGAAAAGGGCTTGGAAGAAAGGATACCATTGCTGCTCACAAATAGATCTTGCACCAAAGTAGGGAATTCCAGAACAATATTTAATTGTGTTTTATTGACTGTGCTAAGGAATTCACAAGTGAGACTCCCAATGAACTACAGATAGCCTTGAGAAGAATGAGAGTTCTGAAACACTTCACTGTTTTCATGCAAAACTTGTTTGTGAACCAAGTGACAGTGATGAGTTCAGAAAAGGATTTACCTCAGGAAAGATTTCTGTCCAGCTTTAATCTTCTCATTATACTCACTTAATTTGGATGACATAAAAAATAAGAATGTAGCATCAGTATTGGAGGAGACTTTAATAATATGCAGATAACAACACATTCTTGCTTGCTCAAAATGAGAATGAATTGAAGCACTTGCTGAAGAAATCAGGATTGAAATTTTCATTGTGGGTTACAAATCAGTGTAAGAAGAAGAAAATCCTCATAACTACCAATTGTTGCATCTCAATAAATGAATAAATGATTGAAGTTGTCAAGGATTATTGTCTTGCTTTAATCCATGATCAAACAGTAAAGAGATCAAAGATTTACTGCATTGGATAAAGCTACAGTACAAAAATGTCAGGACATTTACAAGCAAGACTATTACTTGAGCATTAAATTGTGTTTGATCCATACCATGGTGTTTTTAATGACCTTATATGCATGAAAATTTGGACATTCACTAATCAAAGTTGCAGAAGAGTAACTACAATTGAATTGTGTCACTTGTATATTCTATTGACAGTATCACTGGCTACCAAAAGGAGAATCTAAACAGCCCTTAGAGTACAGCCAGGGTACTCTTTAGAGGCAAGTGTGACAAGGCTCTCTCACACAAAATTTGCTCACGTTGACAAGAGAGGTCAGTAACTGGAGAAGAACATCATGTTGGTAAAGTAGAAGGTCAGTGAAAAAGCTGGATGGATGATTACAGTGGCTGCATTATTGGGCTCCAGCATAGGAACAATTGTGCACGTGAAGCTGGATCAGATAGTGTCTTACTCTGCTGTGCATAGGACCCAAATCATCTCAGTGGTTCCAAGAACAGCAATCTGTTTTCCTGGTCAAGATGACTATGGCTTTCGTTAGATTGAGTTGTAATCCACACTGAATGTTACACTGCTTGATTTTCATCAACAAATCATCATGTCCTTCATATAATCCTGTGTCTCTGATTATCTGCTCAGCATAAAGATTAAATAAATGTGTCAAGGGGATATGGCCCTGATGTAGTTATCTTTCCTGATTTTAAAACATGCAACATTCCTTTGCTTTGTTCTCACAACTGCCTCTTCTTCTATGTATGGATGATATGGGAGCACAATGAAGTGTTCTAAAACTCTAATTTTTCTCCAGACTAGTTGTACTTTTTATGATCCACAAGGTCCAATGGCACTTGCATTGACAGTGGAACAAAATTCAACATCTTTCTGATATTCTGTGCTTTCAGACATGCAAAGATATCTATCTTTACATTGGCAATGATATTCCTTTGTG
>PVJH01047266.1:0-11398 GCA_004026705.1 Nesogale talazaci
TGAGGAAGCATTTAAGAACTAGAGGAAAGTTGCATATTTCATTGTTGCTACCCTGTGTTCTCACTGGCTGGTCTCCTCCCTGTGACCCTTCTGTAAGGGGATGTCACTTCACCTACAGATGGGCTTTGGGTCCCCAATGTGTACTCCCTCTCATTTATAGTGATACGATTTTTAGTGTTTTTTTATGCCTGACACCTCATGGTCCCACAAGCTTAAGTGCTTTTCCCATGTGGCCTTTGTTGCTTCAGAGCTAGATGACTGCTTATTTACCTTCAAGCCTTTAGGACCCCAGACACTGTAGCTTCATTGATGGAACGTTCACATATCATCACCTTCCATCATCCATGATCACAATCAGTTGTGGTGTTCCCACCTTCCCACATGCATTGTGTCCTCCCTGTTACCTCCCTGTCATTCTTGTGTGTCCCCCTGCTGATGGACCTTCAGGCTGTGTCCACGTGTGAAGTTGATCCTGGCAGCCAGAGGCACTCATCTTCAGATGCCCTCCCAGACAGTGTTCTGCTGTTCATAAGGCCTTCTTTTTTTAATTTTAATTTTTTTCTTTTTAAAAAAAATTAGATCATTTTATTGGGGGCTCTTACAACTCTTGTTACAATCTACACATCCGTCGTATCTGACACATTGGCACATATGTTGCCATCGTTCTTCTCTAGACATTCACTTTCCATTGAGTTCTTGGAATCAGCTCCTCTTTTCTCTCCACTCCACCCCCCCCCCCCCATGGCTGTTCGATACATTATAGATTGTTAATTATTTTCAAATCTCACCCTGACTGTTGCCTCCCTTCCCCGCTGACTTCTGTTGTTCTTCCTCCTGGATGGGGGGGGGGGGGGGGTTGTGTTTATGTGCCATTCATGGCCATCAGTTCCTCTGCCCTTCCCCCCCTATTCTCATTCTGTTCCTGGGTTTTATGCGTCCTGAGTTTTCTTTTGTTTATACCTGTGCACACGTTCCCGTCTAGTCCAGAGTGGGGAGCAGCACTGGAGTCATGATAATGGGGGCTGAAGAAGCCTCAAGGGATGAGAGGTATATTGCGTGAACCATCGGTGCTCTCCTGCACCCTGATGGACTCAATCCCCTTCCTTCGACCTCTCTGTAGAGGGCTGTTCCATTGTCCACAGGTGGGTTTTGGGTCCCGGCTCCAACCCCCCTCATCCTCACCAACGCGTTTCCCTTTGCTTGTTTGTTGTGAATCTTCTGATGCCCGTGGCCCACTCCTGATGACGTCTCATGAGCGGGCCGGCTGGAGTGTTTAGGTTTTCACGGGCCAATGTCCTTTGCTTTTTCTTAAGTAGATCACCCCATTCTTTCCGTCTATCCCACTCTGGCAAGACCGCCCCTGAACTCTGTCTACCAGGAGTGATTTTGCTGATGTTGAAAACACTGAGGTGTGGCTTCAAGCCAGCCACCCCAGGAAGACAAAGGACAGGTGGGCGTGGCCTGTGAAGATGACAGCCTAGGAAACCCCGTGGGGCAGGTTCCCTCTGTCTTCTGGGGCCACTGTGAATCAAGCATTGACTCCATGGCCCTTAACAACAACAACCACGACAACAACGCATTGTTCCTTAGTGAGAATCTGCGGTGGAAAGAGAAGGAAGGAAGCGTTAGCGGAAGAGGAAGAAGGGAGGGAGAGGGGGACAGGAAAGAGAAAAAGACAAAGAGAAAAGGGGAGAAGGAAAGAGAGAAAGGAGGAATGAAAGAAGGGAATAAAGCAAACCATGGGTGTCAGGCCAAGTTGACTAGAGAAGGAAACCGAGAGACACTCACATACATGCAAGGAGAGCTTTATATCAAGTAGCAATTACGTTTTTTTTTAAAAGAAAGATGAAGTTATCTCCCAAGAAAACACCCCCGCTCAGTCCCAGTCAAGTCCATCTGTCCAGTACTAGCCCACAAGTCCCTCTTCAGACTCCCAAAGGCACATGCAATGGTGGAGGACGCAGGAATGTCTCCAGCCAGTGGGTGCAAAGTTCCGTGACTCCAACGGTGGCTCTAGCAGCTCTCCAAGTGGCTGCAAAGCAGGAAGGTGAAGGCAGAGAGAGAGGAAACCCCCAGGACTCTCCTTTAGAGGCGTTCACACCCACCAGGAGACACCCACAGGCAGTGACCTGGTCCACAGGCTAGACTCCACCCCTCCCCTTTGAGTTGAGGCGAAATTATGTAACGGCCGTTCACGCTCTCTGACATCTGAGAGTAAATGTGAGGTCCTGCTTCCTACTTGCAAACCCCTGGGGCAGGTAGCTTGGAAGAGGGGCTCTTTTTGAAAAAGCGAACGAAAAGGGAACAAAGTCACACACACACAACCATAACAACCACAGACCGGGAGAGCTCGGGTGGTTCATTTCCTCGTATCTTCATCTTGAGGTTGTGGGCACCGTCACCCCCGGTCAGCGGGGAGGAAGCGCCCTTGGATGAGCGTTTGGCGCCAACGCTGCCGAAGAGGCTGGCTTTTCAGACCAGGGGGAGGGATAGGGACAGGGAGGTAACAGTCCCTGACAGGACACATCGTGACCTGCGGGCATCTCGGAACACAGCCTGTGCCCCGCGCTCAGATTGTAAAGGAGCAAGCTGAGAGAGGCAGGGGCAGGGGTGGGGATGGGGGTGGCTGGGTGGGTGGAGAACTCTTCGAGGACCCAGCTCAGAGCAGTCACGTGCTTCCTGGGGGCCACACAGCTGGCTGTGAAGCCGAGAGAAGACTCCTACTGCATTCTTCCCCCACCCCCACAGTGTTGCCATCCCGGCTCGGGGCCAAGCCTTCACATTGGATGTCTAATTGGCTGGCCACACAATGGAATTTTCTGGAATTCATACTGCGGAAAAGGAGCCAACTTCATTCAATTTTTCTTGGCTGCTTTGGGTGGAACGGACAAACACTTCGCCCCCTCCAGACGCTGTTGCAGAGTCTTACAGAAACAAGGAATGAATCCGGGTTTGTGCTCAGTTCCTCTGTAGTGGGAAACATCCAGACAGCCAGCAAGCCAACAGGGCAGAGAGGGGCGGGGGCACTCCTGCCCCTTCACCTTGGGCCCCTGTAATGGTCAGGTGCACGGTTTGGATTTGTGTCTGTTAAGAGCCCTGGGGGTGTAATGACTACAACCTGGGCTGCTCTTGTTAGGTATCGAGAAGCAGGGACCAGGGGGCTGTCCTTCCTCGTGCTTGGAGGACCCCCACAGGAGGTTGGAGGAGAACCAGGTGAGTCTCAGACAGTCGTAAAGCCGACTGGGCATGCGGCAATTCAAGCCCAAGCCAGGTGGGCGGGACACCTGGGTGGCCCAAACCTGGCCAATGGGATCAACCAATATCTTTGACCACGCTTCCTAGCCAAAGCCCCAAACCCTGGGTGGAACACAAGACCGTCTGGCCCTTACACATCTTCCTCGCCTTTCTGCTGGGCAGTGCCATGGTCTCTCAGGCCTCAGGCTACCACGTGTGTGGGGGCAGTCCCACGAGATCGCCGACTGTAAAACCTGAAACTTCTTGTGTGCTTTATAAAAACTCGCTTGGATCACAGACCAGGTGTCAGCACGAATTCTTTGCCCAAGAATAGAGGCATTTCCCACAGGAGAAACCTAACAAAACCCTCAGCCACTCCTTGGGAGAAAGATGGGGCTGCGGGCCACATGTGGCCCGCCAAGGACATTTATCCAGCCGCCGGGTGTTTTTGCCGCAGCTGCTTCTTCCTGCTTAGCAGCCAACTCATCCTGGGCCTGCAGTGAATTTGTTCATAGTTGGGGTTTGTTTGTTTGTTTTAACTATAGTCCGGCCCTCCAACGGTCTGAGGGACAGTGAACTGGCCCCCTGTTTAAAAAGTTTGAAGACCGCTGCTATAGAGAGTCGCAGCTTTAGAAACGCACTGGGGCGGGTCCCCTGTCATGTAGGCTCAGAATGGACTCAGTGGCCGTGAGGGACGATGTCTGTGAGCTGGTTTCCGAGGGCGGTCATAACCAGGGACCACACACCGCAGGCCTTACAACAGCACAGTGCGCACTGCCTCATGTTTCCCGAGGATGGGAGTCTGGAATCCAAATACCAACAGGGTCAATTCCTTCTGACGGACACTCAGAAGGACCACTTTCTCCCAGCTTCTGTTGATGGCTTGTAGATCACACCAATCCCTGCCTCTGTCTTCCCATGGTCCAGACATCTTCCCTTTATTCCCCTGGGTGCATCTCTTCTCCTTTTTCTGAACAACACCAGGCACCTGAGAGCTGGCATGTACCTGACTCCAGAATGACTTCCATGTTCACAGAAAACGTCTTCCAAGACCCTGTTTGCAAGCAAGGCCACATTCTCAAGTCTCTGGGCGTAGGATGTGAACATAGGTATTTTGGAAGGAACCTAATTCAACTGATAACAGGATGTTAGAGGGACCTGGATAGGGTAAGAAGGGAATTCTATGGAAATTGCTGCTTGCTGGAGGAAGCCAGGAGGTCCAGGTACAACTCCATTGAATTCTACAGGGTGGATGCCAGGCACCCATTGGTTTTGCTATGAAGAGAAGGTTGTATCGACAGGAGGAATATCACGAGTTGCTTGAACAAGATGACTTCTTGGTGATGGGATGTTGATAATAAGTCAACCGAGAACCACTGCACAGGAGACATGCAAACAGCCAGTGTTTGAGAACAGGCGAGTGTTTCAGTGGCATTTGTGGAAGCGGGATGGCATGTGTGGAGTTGTCAATGTCATGGTGGGCTTGAGCCAGGGAGACGTCAGCTTGCTCATTTGGGTACACGGTTAAACGAAATATCAAACTCAATGCCTTCAAGTCCATTCTAACTCTTAGGAACCCTCTACTACAGCAGTTCTCAACCTGTAGGCCGCGACCCCTTTGGAGGCCGAACGACTCTTTCACAGGGCTCGACCGATTCATCACAGTAGCAAAATGACAGCGATGAAGTAACAACAAAAATAATCTTATGGTTGGGGATGAGGGGCAGGGGGTCACCATAACAGGAGGATCTGTATTAAAGGGCCACGGCCCTGGGAAGGTTGAAAACTACTGCAAGTGTAGAACTTCGTATAGCTGCCTCTTTGGGTTTGCCAGATGGTAAATCTGTATAGGGACAGACAGGCCCTGGGTTCGAATGAGTAACCCTGCCGTGAGCGCACTCTTTCACTGTCCTTGAGTCAGTCCTCACTCAGAGACCCCCTGTGGGTTTCTGTAAACAGTCACGGTCTCAGTCTTCCTCCCTTGGAGCGCTGGTGGTTTCAAACCGCAAACCATGCAGATCACAGCCCAACTCGTAACCACTGCACCACCAGGGCAGGTAATAGTTCGGTGCATAGCCCCCTCTGCCACCAGGCCTCCTTTGGGCACTCGAATATGCCACCACAGCAACCCTGTGTGCAACAGCATAAAGCACTGCCCAGTGCAGCGCCCACCTCCCAGTGGTTTCCACATTCGAGCCCTTGTTGCCATCCCTGTGTCCATCCATCCGGTCCAGGATCTTCCTCTGTCTGGCTGCCCTTCTGCTTTGTCAAGCCCGATGCCCTTCTCCAGGGACTGGTCTCTCTTGACGACAGGTCCGGAGTCCAGTTCACGAAGACTGGCCATCCTTGCCTCTAAGGAGCATTCTGGCTGTACTTCTTCCAAGACAGATCTGTTTGTCCTTTTGACAGTCTGTGATCCATTCAAGGTTCTTCTCCAGCTGCTTCTGTCTCCCTTATGCAAGACCTAACTTTCACGTGCATGGGAGGCCATTGGAAAGGCCAAGACTTGGATTGGGTGCACCATAGTAACATCCTCACCTCTTCTTCTTCTTTTTCCCAAAGATTTTATTGGGGACTCTAATAGCTCTCATAACATTCAATACATCATTTGTATCAGGCATATCTGTACCCATGCTGCCATCTTCATTTCCAAATATGTTCTACGTGAGCCCTTGGTATAAGCTTCTTTTTCCCCCTCCTTTTTTTTTCAGTAAATCATCTTATTTGGGGGACCTCATCTTCATTTTTTTGGCCACTTTTCCCGGTCTTGTTGCACTCCAGGCAGCCCTGCGTGAACGAACAGAGTAGCATAGATTCATGACAGAAGCAGTTGCCAGGCCTTTCCTGGCTTTCCTGGTGCTTCCAAGTGAGCTCCAGTCTCCCACTTATGGTTCAGTTAGCAGCTTATGCCACCCAGGGACCTCTTTTTAAAAAAACTCATTTTATTGAGGGTTCCTACAGCTTTGATCACCATCCATCCATCCATCCATCTGTGGCATCAGGCACATTTGTGCCCCTGCTGTCCTCATCATTCTCAAACCATGCTCTTTCTACTTGAGCCCCTGGTATCAGCTCCTCTAGGGACTTCTTTCTTTTTTTTTTTGGAGAAAAAGAAAACAGACCAAATTCACAGCCACCGAGTCGACGCTGACTCAGCATGACCCCACACGACAGGGAGGAAGTGCCCCTGTGCATTTTGGAGGCTGTCGTCACTCTCTGCAGAAGCAGAAAGCCTCAGTGTGCTCCCGAGCAGAGGCTGGTGGCTTTGAACCTCTGAGTTTGGGGCTAGCAGGCCAAGGTGTAATCCACCACTCCATCAGGACCCCTTGTCCTTTTCCTCGGGCTCAGCTGCCCCCTCCCAGACTCACCCAGCCCGAGCCTCCCTTGGCACTGGCTCGGGGACAGAGAGCAGAATGCAGGGGCAAGCCTCCCTGTCCTGTGGGCTGGCTGACTCACAAGCCAAGGGCAGCTCAGTTTGTGGATAAATTAGGAAATGTCTGATGGGAAGAAAGGGGAGCTCAGAGGTAGCTGTGCTTGCAGAGCTGACGGGCAAATTTGGCTCTCTGGGTGCACAGACCTTTAAATATTTATACCCAGGCCTTGACAGGGTGACATTGCTCTGGAGACCTTTCTGACAAGCATAGCAGACGCCAAAAAGCCTGTTGCGAGGCTGCTCTGCAGAGCAGTTCAATGCCTTTTCTGTAGATGATGGCTGAGTTTTCCCAGGTCCCCTCTGGCTGTCCTTACTGGTAATACTTGGAAAGCTGCCAGGAGGCAGGAGGCAGGGGCAGGGGCAGGGGCTCTCTCCCAGTGCAGAGAGGTGCCTGTACCGATGATCCAGGCGAGATACTCCCACACAGGTCAGGGGATGGGGTGGAGGGTGGGCCTGTCCCTGCTTTAAGGTTGTGATGATCCTGACTGAAGAAGTCACAGCCAAACTCCGACCCCATGGAGGAGGCTTCTAGGCTGTGAAGATTTGGGGGAGATGGAGAACCACCACACCACCATCCCCACCCCCGATACCCTCGTGAGGAGGGAGGCTGATGCAGTACCAGACCCTCCAAGGTGGTGGTGGTGCTTGTTGCCATGGAGAATCTCTGATCCTTGGCTGTGATTGGCTGTGGGTCTGAACGTCGAGATCCCTCAGGCTTCCCGAGGCTGATATTCGGAAGTGGGTCAGTCACCAGGCCTTTCTTCCTAGTCTTTCTCACTCTGGAAGCCCCGCAGAAGCCTGTTCAGCATCTCAGCAGTAACACACAAGCTCCCACAGAAAGAGATGAGGTGCCGTGTGGATCGGGAATCAGACTGAAGTCTTCCGGCGGGCATCTCTGAGCCACCAGTGCCCCCTGAGACACCCCAGTGTTCCCTGAGACACGTTTCAGGTCTCCAGTCAGACTCACTGCCATTCAGTTGATTCTGAAGCTCGGTGACACGATCCAACAGGGTGGAACTGCCCTGCAGGTTTCTGAGACTCTAGAAAGCCTTGTCTTTCCATCTTGGAGCAGCTGACGGTTTTGAACTGTTAACCTCTCGATTCACAACCCAACACATAACTCACTAAAATCCAATACCTTGAAAATACCCTACCTTCTGTCCTCACCATGGAGGGTGCCACGCTGACCCACCCTGGACCTAGGGGAACGTCCTAGGAGGGGGAAGTCACTTACCCAAAGTCTCATCAATACGAAGAGCAGGCCAAGATTCAGACTCACACCTATCTAACCCCAAAGCCTGGACACAGTGGAACACAGGTGCTCGCGGGACATTCTCAGACAATGAAAGAAGGAATCTTACCTTTGCAGTTATTGGGGGCCCTCATGGGACCTCCATTGCCTTATCTACAGTTGAGCTAATGGCATCTGCCTTCAGAGTGGCTGAGTGATGGTGGAGGGGAGAGAACCCACACCCCACACGTGCCCAGCGCCCAGCACAGAGTCGACTCAGAAAGCCCCAGAATGGTCCTTGGAGAGCCGGTCAGCTGCAGGCGGCCCAGTGTTTTCTGTGGGCTGTGCAGAGCCCAAGGCAGCAACCCCTTGGAACCCAGAAAAGAAGTTGCAAACGGCCACTCCCCGTCCAATTCAGACAAATCTTTCAACCAGCCAGCCAAACAAAAGGATATTTCTAGACGGCTGGCAGGTGATGCACTGACGATGATTTCGAAGAATGAAGCAATTCAGAGTTCTGAGTACAAGCAGCCCCAACACGAACCCAACCCAACCAGCTGTCACGTGGCTACCTGATGAGGGTGCAGGAGAGCTGGGCCCCATTGCCCTTGATGGCACTGGTCTCCCGATGGCGCTGACCTCCCAGAAGCAGCTGGCCGGAGCCCCACTGGGTGGGTTCAACAGGCCAACCCTTCAGCTTGCAGTTGAGGGCTTGGCTCTCTGCGCCACCCCGAGGTTCCCAGAGAAGCTAGAGCAAATGCCAGAGGACAGTGAAAGGAATTAAGATGCCCCCCAGGCTACCAATGTGGAGAGTAAAGAGGGCCAGTCTCATTTATAAGGTCAGGAGCACCTACTGTGTACCCTGGAGGACTGGGTCACCCAGGCCCCTCTTGGGAAGGCATTTCCGGTCTTGGGATTAGCCTAGAATTCCGCCCCCCCTCCCCGAGCATGCTGGGATGTCTGTGCTGACAGAGAAGGGCAGCTCTGAGTCAGGTTTGGCACTCTGGTAGTTGTTGGACTTTGCAGAAAAGATCAGAGAGTTGGTTTTTGTTTGGTTGGTTTCCCATTCCATAGCAGACACATGGTCAAATGCTATGCTTCTGAGGTCTGCAGTACTTTTATGGAGTGAGTCAGTTCATACAGAGTCTGTCTTCCTAATATTTGAGGGTCTTTTGTGTTGGGCTGGGTTTTCTAAAGAAACGAATCCATTGACATCTAGATATGTAGAAGGAAGAGTCTCATATCAAGAAAGAATTATTTTTTTAAAAAATTAATTCATTTTATTGGGACTCTTACCACAATCCAGCCAGCCAGCCATCCGTGGTGTCAAGCACATTTGTACATATGTTGCCATCATCATTTTCAAAGCATTTTCTACCTACTTGAGCCATTGATATCACCTCTTCATTTTTCCCACCTTCCCCACCCCCTCTCCCTCATGCTTCCTTGATAATTTATAAACTATTATTTTTTTCGTTTCTTACACTGACCCATGTCTCCCTTCACCCAGTTTCTATTGTCTATCCTCCTAGGAGAAGGTTATATGTAGATCACTGTGATCAGTCCCCCTTTTCTTCCCCCACGTTCACCTTCCCCTCCTGGTATCTCTGTTCTCTTTATGGGTCCTGAGGGGTATATTTGTCCTGGATTCCCTGTGTTTCCAGCTCCTATCTGTACCAGTGTACATGCTCTGGTCTAGCCAGATTTTTAAGGTAGACTTGGGATCATGATAGTGTGTGTGTGTGTGTGTGTGTGTGTGTGTGTGTGTGTAAGCATTAAAGAACTACAGCAGTGGTTCTCAATCTTCCTAATGTGCGATCCTTTAATACAGTTCCTCATGTTGTGATGACCTCCTCTCAACCATAAAATTATTTTTGTTGCTTCATATCTGTAATTTTGCTACTACTATGAATCGGTGACTCCTGTGAAAGGGTTGTTCAATCCCCAAAGTGGTTGTGACCCACAGGTTGAGAACCACTGAACTAGAGGAAAGTTGTGTGTTTCATCGGTGCTGTACTACACCCTGACTGGTTCATCTCTTCCTTGTGACCCTTCTGTAAGGGGATGTCCAATTGTCTACAGATGAGCTTTGGGTCCCCACTCTCCCTCATTCATATCTATATGATTTTTTTGTTTGGGGTCTTTGAGGCCTGATGCCTGATCCCTTCAACACCTCAAGATCACACAGGCTGGTGTTTCTTTCATGTGGACTTTGTTGCTTCTCAGCTAGTTAGCCACTTGTTTATCTTCAAATCTTTAAGATCCCAGACACTATATCTTGTGATAGTCAGGCACCTTCATCTTTCTTCACCATGAAAGGACATTTCTTATTCAAAAAGGATAAACACATAAACAAAGAATGAAAGCAGTTCCCTTTCAGGAAAGGATAATAGATAGCTTTCACCTTGAAGTTGAAGGATTTCATTCTAGGTAATCAGTTCAATACCTATGCAGTGGCCATCAAGAGACCAAATCACATTAGGCAAATCTGTTGCACAAGACCTCTTTAAAGAGTTGAAGTGCAAAAAAAAAAAAAGTTGAAATGCAAAGATGCCCTTTGACACTAAGGTGTGCTGGACTCAACTCTTGATCTTTTCAGTGGCTTCATATTCATTAAAAAAACTGGACAACGAAGAAGGAAGACTGGAGAAGAATTGATGCCTTTGGATTATGGTGTGGACAAAGAATTTTGAATATACTGTGGCCTGTCAGAAGAACAGACAAATCTGTCTTAAAGGAAGTACAGCCAGGATATTCAGACCACACAGAAGCAAACTAAGAGGGAGCAAGAGAGAGAGAGAGAGAGAGAGAACACTGCATCCTGGCCCATCAAGCCTTGAGAATGACATTCCTGCTCAGAGCAGCCAGTTCACAGAGAGGATGAGGGGCTGGCCCCACCACAACACACAGCACCCCCCTCACTGACCCACAGTGCAAAGGGGACTGAACTGGACACAGAGTGCGAGTATTGTGCCCAGTCTGTCCCCAGACCCTGCATGAGTGTACACACACACACACACACACACACACACACACACACCAGATTGAAACATGAATGGAGCACAACTGAGCAGCAAGGGAAGCAAAACAATGAAGTCCCTGAGGAATCCACCGATTCTGAATTCTTTTATTTTTTTTGGGGGGGGGCATCACTGCTCTCCAGTGGTGGGAGTAGGAGGCCCAGTCCCACTGCTGCAACTGAACCTCCGTCCCAGTGGGCCACAGTCCCGTGCACAACCACTATGCCACCGGGGCTCAGCCCCAATTCTGAATTCTATTTTAGGGATTCCTCATCTTGCAAGAGATCCAAAGCCAGTGGCAAGGAATATGTCAACTGCCTGGCGGGAGTTGATCAAGTGCAATGTACCTGAGAGAAAGTACTGAGAATTGAATGAAAGATGAACATCATTGTGGGACAGGAGGAAAGTAAAAAGAGGAAATAACTAGGAGAAAGAAAAAGAAGAAGAAAGATATATATATATATATATATATATATATAT
>PVJH01047267.1:0-11397 GCA_004026705.1 Nesogale talazaci
AAGTGCCGGGGCATTTGGAAGGTTGAGAATCACTGTCAGGGAGCTCTCACTTTCCTGGGGTTACTATTCACTTTACAGACCTGCCTGTTATTTGGCTGAAAGTTGAGCCATAACATTCCATAATGCTCATCTTCCCAACACAATCACTGAAGACAAATGTGTGCGTAAGGAAATTGGTGAAGATGATGCCTGGCTATCAAAAGATAGAGCATCTGGGGTCTTAAAGGCTTGAAGGTAAACAAGCAGCCATCTAGCTCAGAAGCAACAAAGCCCATGTGGAAGAAGCACACGAGCCTGTATGATCACAAGGTGTGGAAGGGATCAGGTAGCAGCCATCAAAGAATAAAAAATCCTTATCATTGTGAATGAAGGGGAGTGCAGAGTGGAGACCCAAAGCCCATCTGTAGGCAACTGGCATTCCCTTACGGAAGGGTTGTAGGCAGTAGAGAAGCCAGTTCGGATGCAGCATAGCAGCGATGAAGCATACAACTTTCCTCTAGCTCTTTATTGTCATCCTCCCACCCCCACCATCATGATCCCAATTTTACCAACTAGAGCAGAGAATGTACACGGGTACAGATACGAACTGGAAACACAGGAAATCCAGGACAGATGACCCCTCAGTGGTGAGAGTGGTGATACTGGGAGGATCGAAGCAAAGTGGGATAGAAAGGGGGAACCGATTACAGGGATCTACATATAAACCCGTCGTGGGGGGTGGGCAATAGAAAAGTGGGTGAAGGGAGACGTTGGACAGTGTAAGACGTGACAAAATAATAATTATGTTATCAAGAGTTCATGAGGTAGGGAAGGAGGGGGGAAGTGAGCTGATACCAAGGGCTCAAGTAGAAAACAACTATTTTGAGGATGATGGCAACAAATATATAAATGTACTTGACACAGTAGAGGTGTGGATTGTAATAAGCATTGTATGAACTCCCAATAAAATAATTTTAAAAATAAAATATAGTGTTTAAAAGAAAAAGAAAAAGAAAAAGGCTGAGCAGTGAGGTTGGGTTCAGTTCCAGGCCTGGAGTGAGTGAGAGAGCTGAGCACATACAGGCTGGAGGATTCCTGGCAGACTGAGGTGCCCTTGGGACGCTTGTTGGCCAAACTAGCCAAGCCCATCCAAGGAACAAGAGCGCTGTTTGTGCCAAGACTTCCTTGCTGAATGGGGTCCCTCAGGGGCCACTGGTGACACAAGAGAGTTTTTAACAGGCCAGTAGCTGAGAGCTACAGGTGAAGAGCCAGAAGAGTCATGACTGAGAACATTGTCCTGATAGAAGAACTGTATCTTGAGTCTTTCTTGATTCCCAAATTGTATCCTATAATTTCCATAATAAACCCCAAACTCTGAGTGTGATCTGAGTTTTGTGGGCCATTGCAACGAATTCTCAAACCCAGCAAGGAAGTAGCGTTCGTAGGAAGAATGATTGATAATCAGATTTTGTAAAAAGCTGAGGGTAGCGCTCTGTCTGACCTCTGCTTCATAGGAAGCCTCCTGGGGCTGTAATCTTGTCTTCTCCTTTCTCCTCCTCAATTTAGAGGAGGTCAGATGCCAACCCAACACACCCGGTCCACTTTGTAGACCACTTAAATATTCCAGATGAATGCCTACATTGTGTAGTGCCAGCAGAACTACATAAGGTCATGTGTATTCTTATTTAATACTCTCTACTTCATCTATTATATCCATTGCAATGGATGGCTGTGTAGAATTCAAAGACAAATTTCATAAGTAAAGGGGTTAATTAAGAAAGTTAACAAAGTTGTAATGCCTGTGAGAAATGCTCAGGGTTGAGTTATTAGGACACATTATAAAGCTCTTTGAAGTCCACTAGTAAATGTCCAAAGGGTCGTACCACTCCATCGTAAGCCATAAACTGATATTCAGCTCAAGCTTCTAAGTCAAGAAGCCCACTTTCCCCAGTTAAGTGCCCATAGGCAGCCTACTCTGCAAGCCAGACTCTGGCACAAAAGCGCTCTGTGGGCTGAGAAGTCTGTCACATTGTTTCCTGCACTGGCTCCTGGCTCTGCTACTGCTCCTCTAGTGGTGTAGTGGCCATCTGGATCCAGGAGGTTCGCTGTTCAGGTTTATCAGGTCCAGAGGACTTACCCCACTCCAGGCTGATGCTGGCAATGCGATCCTCTCTCCTGCTTCTCAGAGGATTTGTTTTAAACACAACAGGATGGTATTCCAGGGACTCCTGTTCACAAGTACTCACAAGTGAATACTAGTATCTTCTTCACGTCCTTAGCTGACCCATATAGGGAAAGGTCATTTAGTGGGAATTAGAGATTTGGGCTAGAACACGCACATTAAATCATTCACTGCCACTGCAAGTCTGATCAACTTTGAAGACCTGGAGGGAAAACGGGACTGAGATCAGTGAAAGAAAAATTGTGTCGTCGTGAACTAAAACAAGAATAGCGCTTTCCCCCACCACCTGCGTGGGCACAGACAACCCACTCAATGCATTCCTCTGGAGAGCTGGCGGGAATAGAAAGTGTGGCTTAGGGAGTGGGGAGTAAGTCTCACCTCTGGGTACCCACTGACTGTTGAGGAGGTGGCATTTTCCAAAAGTAAGCTTGATCCTTCCTCATTGGGATATGTTGCAGGGACACGCCGCTGCCAGGAGGGCTGCAGCTGAGACCCTGCAGGGAGGCTTCTCCAACGCTCTGCCTTCATGAAGGGCCAGCGGAGAGGGGCCAGACCTGCATTCTTCTGGGGCTACTGTAGCTGGCACATCCAGGGGAACAAGATGGCCACAGTCCCCAAGCAACATGAACTCAAACGAAAAACACCCCACCCGCCCCCGCCACGTCCTGCACACAGTAACACAGGCCTGTTATTCGCAGTAAATGAGTTCATGTACTTAGATAGACAGTACCTGGCAATTGTTAGTGTCTATTAAAAATTAGCCGTTATAATGATCATTAGATTCCAAACACCATAGTACTTATAGCCAAACTACTCTGTAAAAGCTGTGTTACCTCGCTTCATCTGATTTAGGGGACAGTGATGATGACAGTCTCGGTACATATGTTATTGATTAGGAAAGCCCTCAATCATAGGCCAGGAAGAGTTCCAGGGCCTCTGACTGAACCCTTGGGTGGGGTCAATGGAGGAGGGAAGATCTGTGGACAGAAGCAGGATCCTGAGCTTGGTGAGTCAACGTGGTGCAGCTTCCAAAGGGAGATGCTGGCTTCAGGGGAGAGAGCTGAAGTTTAAGAGGAAGAGTTCTAAAGAAGTGGATAGTAGACTGAGCCCCGGTGGCATAAGTGGTTGAGTGCGGGATTGCGGCCCACGGACTTGGCAGTTCAAATCCAGCAGCGCCTCTCAGGAGCAGCGCTGGGTAGCTCCCACGACTGCCGGAGGGCAGTGATGCCCAAAAAACAAACAAACAAGAAGTGGATAGCCGCATAAGGATAGCAGCAGGGGTGTTAAATAGTGGGAATGGGTGGGGTGTGTTTGTTTTAATTCTTTATTGGAAATACTTACCCCACTGGATACCATAATTCCATGAAGGAGTGAATGACTTCATGTAGTAATAAATTGACAGAGTCCTGATCTGACACTGCAGCCTATCTGTCGTCCTTCAAAGGAGCCTCGTGCCTGTTTCCAGCCCCCAGCCTGCTCTACTGTTGGTTTTCTGGAAAGTCAGTATGTGACATGATCTTTCTCTTGCAGGATGGCATTGTGAATCCAACAGTAAGGAAAGAGTTGAAAACTGTACCGAAATTCTACTGTTGTCCGATTGAAGGGTGTCCCAGAGGTCCCGACAGACCATTCTCTCAGTTTTCCCTCGTCAAACAGGTATTCTGTTGTGAGCATAATTCTCTGCAGTTGAACTGTCCGAACCAAGTGTGTGCTGTCACTGCTGGATGGCATTGTGAATCCAACAGTAAGGAAAGAGTTGAAAACTGTACCGAAATTCTACTGTTGTCCGATTGAAGGGTGTCCCAGAGGTCCCGACAGACCATTCTCTCAGTTTTCCCTCGTCAAACAGGTATTCTGTTGTGAGCATAATTCTCTGCAGTTGAACTGTCCGAACCAAGTGTGTGCTGTCACTGCTAACCGCACATGGCTAGTCAGAGAATTCCTAGGTGACCCCGTGTCTCTTAATTGGCAGGACAAGGACATGTAGTGACCGCTGAAGGGAAGGCGGTTTGATCTGCCAGACAGGTGTCTCCCCATGGGTGCGAGTGGAGACCATTGTGGCCAAGAATAGCCACGTGTGAGTGACAATCTCCGTGAGTGTGTGCATAGGGAGAGGGTGTGCCTCCCCTGGGAGTAAGATCCAGGGGGACCATCCTAACAGCAGCTACCATAGGAGAAGGAAGGGCCCCGGGATGACTTGGGATGGGGGAGGGTGCCTTCTGAACTGTTCCCCCAAGGCTTTGCTGGTGTGTGTCTTCCGAAAAGTATCACAAAGACATTTCCCCTGTTGCTAGCACTCAACTTGTAGCCCTATGCTGAGCCCCAGGGATTCTTTCCAGAACCGAGTTTCACAAAGCACAAGTGGCAAGGTGAAGAGATGTGTGCCCTCGGCTGCCTTTTCACTCTGTTTTCCTTTGGGCTGCTTTGCTACCCGCATAAGGGAGCCTGCTCACGTTGGGGTGACATGGTGGGCTGCAATCTGCAAGGTTGGAAATCTAAAACCGCCAGCTGCTCCAAGGGAGAAAGACGGGGCTGTGTGCCCCATCACAGTGTCAGAGGTTCCAGGGGCAGTTCTACCCTGTGCTCCAGGGCCGCCAAGAGTCAGAGTTGGCTCCATGGCAGAAAGTCTGGTTTGGGTTTCTCAGTAGCTGCAAAAACATACAGAGCCAGTGTTGGTAATTGTTTGCCGAGGGGTTTGCAAACACTCTAAGCTACGTCCGTCACTCACCGCAGTCTCTCGCTCTCGCCCTAGCACTTTATGAAGATGCATGCAGAGAAGAAGCACAAGTGTAGTAAGTGCGGCAACTCGTATGGCACCGAGTGGGACCTGCGAAGGCACTCGGAGGACTGCGGCAAAACCTTCCAGTGCACGTGCGGCTGCCCCTACGCCAGCAGGACGGCTCTGCAGTCACACATCTACCGGACCGGCCACGAGATCCCTGCGGAGCACAGGTGACAGGCCACAGTGCCACCTGAGGCTGAGGGGAGGGTCAGACCAAAGGGTCTGGATAGCCACTGGGGCAGAGAAAGAGGAATGGGGAAAAGCATGCACTGTGGACGGCGCTTTAGGAAGTGACATCGGCCTAGCAAAGGGGCACAACCCCCCGTTCTTGCTGCCAGCCCCCGTTGATGTCCCCTCGAGATTTTCACCTGAACACCTCCACTTCCCACATGATCTGTCAGGGAGATAGATGGTTAAGGAATAAGTCTTATTGTGAAACTGTACTTCGTTTTAAAGGTCAGGTTTATATTTAGTATAATATTTCCCAACTTTAGAAATGGTAGCAGTTCCCTTATATAATCAGTTAGCTTCCTTATGCTTACAAGTCTGAGTTGAGTTCTAGTACTCAGAACTGAAAAGCACAAAAAAGGCACACTTCCTCCTCCTCCGTTTGCATGTTCCCGATCCTCCGTCTCCCATAATAGTCTGGGTTCTCAAGAGTAACCAAAGAAAGGATTTCTCTCTGCCGCCCCCACTCTGGCCCCAGCCCCAGCCCCAGCTGCGGGACATGGTGCCAGTGAGTCAATGGCGATCCCGCACCAGGGCTCAAGGACATGGCGCTGTAACATCGTTTTTCTTTTGGCGCATTGTTTTCAGGGATCCGCCTGGTAAGAGGAGGAAAATGGAAAGCTCCCTGCACCGTCAGAAGTTGCCCGGCAAGACTGTGGACTCATTGGTCAGTAAGGCAGCCCCTGGGCTGGTCACTCAGGAACTAGAAACTTCAGAAACCAAGCAAGTGGCTTCTTTTGAAGACTCTTGTACTTCTCCTGCCAGAAAACAGGCTCTCACTACACCCCCAAGATACCCTCAGAAGTTGCTTCTCCCAAAGCCCAAAGTGGCCCTGGTCAAACTGCCGGTCATGCATTTCTCTCCCGTGCCTGTCTTCGTGCCTACGGCCGAGTCCTCAGCCCAGCCCGTGGTGGTGGGTGTTGAGCATCCGGGCTCCACCCCGGGTGCCGTGCACCTGCTCCCTTTGTCAATAGGGACCCTGGTCCTGGGCCTGGATTCGGAGGCGTGCACTGTCAAGGACAACTTGCCTTTCTCAAAGGTTGTGAACTCTGTTGCTGTTGAGCCTGTCAGTACAGGTGTCCAAGTGAACTTGGGTAAAAGCCCATCTAACACGTTACAAGAACTCGGGACCCCGGGTCAAAAGAGCAGCATTTCTTCCATCAACATCCAGACAGATCCGTCCTGTGCCTCGCAAAGCCTGCCTGCTGCCCCGTGGGCACCCCCTGACTCTGCAGTTTCGTCGTGCTCTCAAACGGACTTGACGTTTGGCTCTCAGGTGTCACTGCCCATCAGTGTGCAGACGCAGACGTTCCTGCCCGGCTCCAAGCTTACGTCATCCATAGCCGCGCAGACCGATGCCTTCATAGATGCCTGCTTCCAGTCCGGGGCCATCTCCAGAGAAACCCAGACCGGGGGGATGCCGACTTCTACAGACGGCCGCGCCCAGATGGACCAAGCTGTCATGTGCGGAGACATTTTCGAGAGTGTCCACGCATCGTACAGTGTTTCCACAGACAATGTGATAAGTACCAATTTAGTTGCAGACACTGTAGCTCACAGTTTGTTACCTCAGAATGACCCAAAGACGCTCAACCATGGCCTGGAGAAATCGACGCCAGTGATGAGCTTCGGCGCACAGAGCAGTCTGCTCCCGTCACAGAACATGACGGACAATCAGACCCAAACCATAGACCTGCTGAGCGACCTCGAAAACATCCTGTCAAGTAACCTGCCCGCCCAGACGTTGGACAGCCGTGGTCTCCTGTCCGACACGAACCCTGCACAGCTCCCGTCCGGCCCAACCCAGAACCCGGGAATCGATTTTGATATTGAAGAGTTTTTCTCGGCCTCAAATATCCAAACGCAAACGGAGGAGAGCGAACTGGGCGGCATGAACCCGGAGCCAGTTTTGGAATCCCTGGACATCGAGACACAAACAGACTTCCTACTTGCCGATACCTCCGCTCAGCCCTTCAGCTGTAGGGAGAACCCGAACTTCTTAGGCCTTGAGATGTTCGACACGCAGACACAGACAGACTTAAACTTCTTCTTAGACAGTAGTCCCCACCTGCCTCTGGGAAGCATCCTGAAGCACTCCAGCTTCTCCATGAGCACCGATTCGTCTGACACAGAAACCCAGACAGAGGGCACCTCCCCTGTTAAGAATCCAGCCGCCCCAGAGAGCAAGGTGCAGCTGAATAGCACAGAGACGCAGACCATGAGCTCTGGCTTCGAGACCCTGGGGAGTTTGTTCTTCACCAGCAATGAAACGCAGACGGCCATGGACGACTTCCTCCTTGCCGATCTGGCCTGGAACACGATGGAGTCACAGTTCAGTTCTGTAGAGACCCAGACGTGTGCAGAACTGCATGTGGTCCCCAACTTCTGAGAGGGGATCCCCCGGGGCGGGGAGGCTCTTACAGTCTCCCTCTGGGCTTGGAGAAGATGGACAATAGCGTGAACTATCGTTGTGACAATGTTGCAGAGATCCTTGGCGGTTCTTTGCCTTTTGTACTTGTAAAGACGAGTTTGTGTTCAAATGTGAGTGTATTATAAAGTGTAAGATGCCGATTGAAACAAGCTTGTTTCGTGTTGTATACCATTGCTGCTTCACACATAGTCCTTCCGTCCATTCAAAGAAGAAGCCTTTCACACTTGTAAGATCAATCCGTAGACATTTAGCTAAAGCCAAGTTTACCAGGTACCAGGGTACACGTGTTTCAGATCTTCCAAACGTCTTGGTTGGAGTAACTTAACTTAAATTGGGTTGGAGTGTAACTGAAATTAACCTGAACTCTCTTTTTGACAGCCCTTGCTAGAAATTCCCATTGCCTGAGAATACCTAAGGTACATTTACACAACAGTACTTCCCTGGTTCCAGGCTCCGGCCGCCTGCAACTTCACCTGCTTTAACATCTCCTGCTTTGACTTTTAAAATAGTCATGTACCAACCACATGACGTCCACTGGGGCCAAGCCCAACCCCATACTCACCCATGCCCCTGTAAGGTTGTAATAGGGTTCACATCTCCCAACAGGAGAATGGGACATGGCAGATGTTGCCAGACTAGCATATGCAGCAGCTTGCTGCATACAAGGGGCACATCTCCTTGTCTTCCATGCAGGGGGGTGGCGCTGCCAAGCCTAGAATGATACAATACAGACATCAACTATCATCTAGGTTTTGGTAGTCATCATAAACACCTGTTACTGGTTTATGTGTGTACTGTCCTGTCGGTGTTTTAGTGTGAATGCTCCCTACTTTAAAAGTTTACCACGTAGCTGTGTATACTTAAGCTCATATGCAGCAGCCTCCAATCTCATTCATTGTGTCTCTTGCATGTTGTACTCGTTTTTAAAAAATGTTACCAGGAAGTCACGACTCCCAAACTCAGATAGCCATAGTCATAGTCATAGCAACTAGAGGCAAAGAAGGAAAACAGGTTTGGGAGTGACACAATAGGGTTTTCAACACTCGGACAGAAAACGAGTGACTTACCGCCCGAGACATTGGCGTGTCCACAGCACCCACATCTCGTAATGTCCATTTTACTTAATGATTCTGTGAAGCGGGCATTGAGTGACTCGGGACTGCGGTAAGCACAGCCCCTTCTCCAAGTAAGCTGTTATCGATGCCCAGAGTGAATGAACAGTACTTCTTCCACAAGAGGTTTGTGGCTGTGCAACTACTGCTTAGAGGAATGAGAGCACTTGAACAGGGATCTCTCCCAGTGGTTCTCAACCTTCCTAATGCAGAGACTCTTTGTTCCCTATGTTGTGATCCCAGTGATCAGTGCTACTTAACCGTCACCTTGCTACGGTTCTGAATCGGGCGACCCCTATGAAAGGGGTCGAGACCCACAGGTTGAGAACCCCTGCACCAAGTCATAATCACATGAGGTGGGAGCTGGGAGTTGTGGAACCACCTGTTGGTTCCCAGGGTGGCCCTCATACCCATCCTCCCTGCTCCCCACAGGAGGTGCTCCATGCTGCTTCCCAAAGTGCACCCACAGGCAGCCCTCAGGCTCGTCTAGCCACTGGTGCAAAGACAGCAGGTTTCCTAGGCAAGGCCAGTGTGCAGTGACTTCATCTGACTCCCTCCTGTCACCTCCTGCTATGTGGGGGCAGAGGAGGTGAGCAAGGGCAGCTGTAGATTTGCCTTGGGGCTAGCACGAATCCACATAAAGCAAGGTATGCTTTTGTCTTGTTTTTCTTTAAAGGAATACCAAATTCTACTTCAAAGGTGAAAGTGCTTCAAAAATCAGGGACTGTTTTTCTTCTGTTTGGGGGTGGGAGTGTGGTCTGCTGTTGGGAAGCTTTCCAGATTTAGGGGACCTGGAATTGTTCATTGTGGACCCACTTATTGCAATCCAGTGTGATTTGAGTTTGCCGTTTACAGAGAAAGTGCGCCGTCCTTTTTGCACGTGCTTGTGTGATGGAAGGCTAAGTCCTCAGTAAAATTGAAGGGAACTGTTTATGAAAGTAAAACAGGATCAATACAAATCCCTGTCCCTACATCTGGCTCGGAGGTCTTGTTGGGAAGGGGTCGATGGTACCTGAGCACATGAATCCCGCTGCCTAGATGTAAGGATTCTTTTGTCCCTATTACCTGGGAGTGTGGGTTTCAAATCAAGCATAAAAGCCTTAACGTAGAATTTCATTGTTTTAGAATGGTCACTGCCTTAATGTCTAAGCATCTGTTTGTGTCCTCCCGAGAAAGGAGGTATGCATGTTTGTTTGCGGCTTTTTGTACATAAAAAATCAGTGGTTTATGACTTTAAAGATATATTTTGTTTCTGTGACCGTGTTTGTTAATCCAGCCAATAAGTTCTTTGCAGAGACTGGCGCATGTCCTAGAGTCCTTCATGGATGAGTAAAAACTATTTCCCTGAAAACCTTAGTTATCTGAATTGTTCTAAGATTTGTTTAAAAGAAAAAAAAAACTTGAAAATCGGTGATTAAAAGAGAAGTGAAAATCCTACTGGTTGGCTTGGGTTTGTTTTGGTAAACACTGTCATCATCTTGTAATGTGACTTTATTTTGTTCACAAACTTCACTTTTTCACAAACTCAAAGTCACACAAAGAAAGGGTTTTGCCTAGTTCCATCTTGCTGCTCCCCTCCCCCACATTCCTTGTTTTACCCTTGTTCAGAGGGAGCGGCTAGCCACTTTCCTTGTGGAAAATGAATACCTATCCCCTTGCCAAAGGTTCTGTTTTGATTTAGATAAAAAATATGAGCCTTAGGTTTTGGTAAAAGGAATTGAGTCACATTTGCCAAACATGACCATCTTACACTGGGATGCCTTGATCTCGGTAAATAATGAGGTTCTGACTTCAATGCAAAAGTGGGTGAAGGGTAGAGAAGTCATTTGGGGCCCTCACTAATTTGCAGGAGTTCCAAATCAGTGTGTGTTTCTGATCCTCCCAGCTCAATAAAAAAGTAGAGTGCTGTATGGCTTTGCTGACAGATGTGCAGTACGGTTTGCAACCACTTTGGATGAGAAGAAAGCTAAGTTACCAGTCGAGTTGTGAAGCTGTTTCATTAAGACTAGCAAGTAACAAGGTGGTCATCACTTCGTTTTAGACTGTGTGAAGAAATGGCACCAACTTTAGAATGTTTCTCACGATTCCAGCCCAGACCTCTCCTACTGATTCCAGGAGTGGTGCTGAGCCAAGGGCATTCCAACAGAACAGAACTGCTGTGGGGCTTACCAAGGCGATCAGTCTGGACAGGAGCAGACTGCCTCCTTTTGGGGGAGCTGCTGGTAGGTTCAAATTTCAGTTGGCAGCCAAGCATTTTAATCACTGTGCCATCAGGACCCCCTTCCAGGAGCACTTCCTGGTATACTTAACACATTGAAGACCAGATTATTTTAAAATCAAGAAGTTAAAAATCAACCAACCAAATCAAGGTGAAGGGGTGGGGAAGTAGTGGAGATCCAAGTCCCATCTGCCAGTTAACACATCAAAGACTAAATAAACTGGATCCATCTGCAATGTGTTAACATAGTGCTTCTTAAACTTCTTTCTGAAGACCCTCAAAGGAGAACAGGTACCCTTGAGGCATTTAGAGAGAGCCTCTCAAGGCTCAGATCTGTCTGGGTGTAGCGATTTATTTTTCTCACAGTTCACAATGTGTCTGTGCTCTCACCTGACAGCTCTGTAACGCGTCACTGACTGGCACTCCAGGTGAGGAGAGCACAGGGGACCTGGGGCTTCATGTACC
>PVJH01047268.1:0-11411 GCA_004026705.1 Nesogale talazaci
CTGTGCTGTGACCTCCCTCCCAGAGCTGGAAGAGGCGCACCAGAAATGCCCGCCCTGGTGGTACAAGTGCGCCCACAAAGTGCTCATCTGGGACTGCTGCGCCCCGTGGGTGAAGTTCAAGAAACTCATGCACCTGATCGTCATGGACCCCTTCGTGGACCTGGGCATCACCATCTGCATCGTGCTCAACACTCTCTTCATGGCGATGGAGCACTACCCCATGACGGAGCACTTCGACCACGTGCTGACTGTGGGCAACCTGGTACGCCAACCGAGCGTGGGCCGGCCCAGGTCTTCGGTCCCAACGTATTCCGCGTGCATTGATGGACTAAGGAGGTCCATCGTCGGTCCATCCATCGTGGGGCTTGGCCATCATAAAATATGGGGGAACAGGAAGAGTGGTGAGGGGATGCTGGGTTTCCACGGATCAGAACCCTGGTTGGAGGTGGGAGAGCGTCTGAGCCCCAGACTTCATGGAACCACTTCTCTGCTGGCCCCAGTTCTAGCACCCAGACCCTGTAGGCCTTTGGACTCCTTAGGCAAGCACCGTCCAGGGATGCTAGCTCATTGGGGTCCCCTCTGTCAGAGGTTGTCACCGGCCAGAGCGAGATCAAGGAACCCAGAAGTGAGGCCCAGAAGGCCAAGTTCCCCCTGGAGGCCTTCACCCACCCTTGCACCCGCTACTCACTGCTGGACACCCCAGTCCATCCCTGATGCCTATTGTTGACTTGCTTTGATCCGAGCACTGATCCCTGCTTATCCCTGCCCATTAGGGGCATTATCACCTCGTTGCCAGCCTGACAAAGGGAGACAGCACCCTCCACCTGCCCCACCCTGCCCATCGTCCTCTGCAATTCTTCCAGAATGGGAAATGACCAGGAGGGTGTGCAGGGAGATCGTGGAGTGTGCAGGGAGAGTGAGACGCGGACCTGGGCGGCAGGAGGGCTGTGTGGGTGGGGTGGAATTACAGAGACCCCGAGCTGACTGGTCCATCCATGTCTGTGGAAGTGACCAAGGCAGCCCTGGCCAGGCAGGACTTGAGGGGCAAGAGTGTGCCTTGGCCTTTGCCAGCAGCTGCTGGGGTGTGTGTGATGAGCCTGCCCCGCCAGCCACCTGCCCCTGCCCACACTGTGCTGCTGCCTGGGCCCCTGCTGTGATCAAGGACAGCTTCTGGGAGGAGCGCAGTATGTGCCCGGGCAGGCAGTGGACGCTGGCAGCTGGTGCCTGGCAGAGGGGGCTGTGCCCAGGGCCTTCACAGGGACTGTGCAGCTCTCAGTCCCTTGTGTCCACCCCTGGCAGTGGGTGGAGGGGGCAGCTCTGGCTTCTCATGGTCCTCAAGATTTTCCATCTTTGGGGACCTTCTCCTAGGCCTCCGAATATATAAACATAGACTTTGTGGGTTAGAGAGGCTGTGGAGGTAGGGGAAGGGAATTGAGTACCCAGGCAACCATCTCTCTCCCCTGTCATGGAGTTGGGGAGACTAATGAGGTCGGCGGCATCAGCCCCAGGAAGGAATGCTGAGGACTATAATTGAGTGGAAGCCCCGGGAAGTTACGTAACTTGCCCGTGGTCTTGAGGTCCACAGTTCTGCGCTGGACTGACCTCTGTCGTTATACCCACCTGTGGGCCGTGGGTGCCACTCATTACCCCTCTCAGGGCTCTGAGGAGGAGGGGCTCCTGCCCCTGGGCCCCCCACCCCAGCGAGGCTCTGTGACAGGGAGCTCTCTGCCCCCTCCGCTGGCCCACAGGTCTTCACGGGCATCTTCACGGCCGAGATGGTGCTGAAGCTCATTGCCATGGACCCCTACGAGTATTTCCAGCAGGGCTGGAACATCTTCGACAGCATCATCGTGACCCTCAGCCTGGTGGAGCTGGGCCTGGCCAATGTGCAGGGGCTGTCTGTGCTGCGCTCCTTCCGGCTGGTGCGTGAACCACCCACCCCAGACCTGGGACTCAGAAGGGTGGGCTTGAGGGTGTGGAAGAGGGCCCTGAAGATGCCAGCACCCCCTCTGTCCTGTGGGTGGTCTCCCCTGTATCACACAGCCCTGCTGGGGGGAAGGGGCGAATCGAAGGCCGGAGAGCTGACCTTGGAGGGGAGAGTCGCAGGGACAGACACCCCCAGAGCGGGCGTTGGTGCTGGTGGATCCCCAGCACGAACACATCGGTGCTGCTGACGCACTGCGATGCTGCGGGCAGGGTCTCGCGCCCCTCTGAGTTTCAGAACGCCACGTCTTCCTCCCATGGAGCGGCCAGTGGTCTCGCACCGCTGACCTTACAGTTAGTTAGCAGCACAAGTCCACCGACAGAAACCCACTCGTGGTGGCGTTCAGACTCCCGAGTTCGCGTTCTCGCCGCTGGCTCAGGGGGCCTCCTCTGACTTCCTCCCTGTGAGGGGACCTTCTATTCAGACCCCAAAGTGCAGCGGCCCCTTCAAGCTTCCGCAGCTGCGCGCCCCCCACCCCCCGGCTGGTGCCCCAAACATTTCACAGGAGGGAGAGTAGGTCAAAGTCAAGGCAGACAATGAGTTTCCTTTGTCAACGCGCTAGTCTGTGTCGGTAACTGATAGGGCCCCCTGCCCGCCCCCACCCCGTCCCTCATGCCCGCCCCCCCCCCCCCATTTTGTTCCACAAAGAGCTTGAGGTAGGCGGATATGGTGGCCCCGCTGCACAGGAAGGCAGACTGCGGTCTCAGAGGCCTGGTGTGGGCGAGACGTCCCTCTGCGCTGTGCTCTTCTCCGAGGACGGGGCTCCCCGGGGTGGGCTCCCCGGGAATCTCTGGGCCTCACTCGCCCCTGCCCCGCAGCTGCGGGTCTTCAAGCTGGCCAAGTCGTGGCCGACGCTGAACATGCTCATCAAGATCATCGGGAACTCGGTGGGGGCGCTGGGCAACCTGACGCTGGTGCTGGCCATCATCGTGTTCATCTTCGCCGTGGTGGGCATGCAGCTGTTCGGCAAGAGCTACAAGGACTGCGTGTGCAAGATTGCCTCCGACTGCAGCCTGCCCCGCTGGCACATGCACGACTTCTTCCACTCCTTCCTCATCGTCTTCCGCATCCTGTGTGGCGAGTGGATCGAGACCATGTGGGACTGCATGGAGGTGGCCGGCCAGGCCATGTGCCTCACGGTCTTCCTCATGGTCATGGTCATCGGAAACCTGGTGGTGAGTGAGACCGGCTGGGAGTAGCCCCCCCCCCAAAAAAAAAAAACCCACCCAACACACACGCACACACATGCACACACGCGTGTTCACACACGAAACCCAGGCATCCGGGACCTGGCTTGATTTCCTTTCAGCCTGCCTGTTGTTAAGAATCTTGTCTTTTTTTGAGGGGGGGGGGGATCACTGCCCTCTGGGGGTGGTAGTAGGAGGCCCAACCTTTGCTCCTGTGGAGCCGCTGCTGGAATTGAACTTCCATCCCAGTGGACCGCAGTCCCGCGCACAACTACTACGTCACTGGCACTCAGCCCAAATTCTGGTACCTGATGATTGCTGCCACTCCACTTGGTCCCCTGGCCCCCCTCAAGTGCGAACCCAGGCATCCTTACATCTCCTCACACTGCAAAATCACAGGACACCCTCGCAAATAACTTTGGCTGAGCCCCAGGGGGGCGCTTGTCCTCCCCTGCTCCAGGCAGGGGCTGCCAGGGCCCTGGAGTGCTGTGCCCGGCTGCCCTCCTGTGGTGGCTGGCGCTAGCCTGGGCAGTGGGTGAGGGAAGGCGCACGTCCCCGCGTCCTGAAACGGCCACAGGTCGGCTCTCGCCGCTGGGTCTGAGCCCGGGCGGAGGTCTCTGGCTGCAGGAGGCTCCCGGGTTCCCAGGGGCAGCGAGAGAGGAGTGTGTGGGGGGGGGGGGGACTGTGTGGGCACACCTCTGGGCAGAGAGAGGGTCAAGAGCATGAAGTGACGGGGACCTGCAGAGGGCTCTGTGTGGGTGTGCTGGACCAGAACCCCCGCGGCTCCTGACTACTGGGTCTTTCTGGGCCTCAGTTTTCTCATCTGGAAAGCGGGGTGATCGGGGTGGTGGATCACAGGACGCCTGTGGTCAGGGAAGCTCCAATGTGGTCACATGTGCTAGTGGAAGGGGGACAGTGCTGTAGGTACCCCTTAGGGTCCAACCATTGGTGTGACCACGCCTTTGTCAGGGGCGCTTGCCATGTGCCCGGCCCACACCGAGGGCTGTGGGACAGTCCAGGCGTCCCTGGGCCAGGGCTAGAACCTGGGTCTGTGAAACTCCTCTCACAGCAGGAGCAGGAGGCATCATCGTCCCCATGGCTGCCCCCACAGAGCCCCCAAAGCAGACGGCTGCTGCCCAGTCTTCTAATCCTCACGGCCAGCCTCGGAGACGGCGGCTTGGCCGGTGTTTTACAGGTGCAGATAGAGCAGCACTGGGCGGTGAATTAGCAACGGTGCGCACAGGCTCTTCAGGGCGCCAGAGTCCATAACCAGTGTCCCCTGCGGGCCAGTTCCTCAGCCTGCACTCCTGTCTGACAGACGTACACCACACACACACACACACACACACACACACACACACACTCCCTCACTCTGACACCACTCCTAGCTCTGGCCCTCCCAGTGGCCAAGGAGGGCAGCACCATGGACTTCTTGGACTGTGTCCCTCCCACCACCCCCAGCCTTAGGAAAAGCAGGTGCCAGATGGTGCCAGGGCCCGTGCAGGGCGTCTGGGGACCCGTGTCCATGACCCTGGGCACTTCCTCCGGGCTATTGTGAAGAAGAGGAGGAAGTGACTGGGTCACACCTAAGCCGCCCTGCAGAGCCTGGGGGAATGCACCCCTGCTGGCCCCCTCCTCTCCGCCCCCACCCTCTCCTGGCCCCGGCGTCTATTTCTGTCCCGGGCAGGAGTCGTGCGCAAACCCTGCTGACCCACGGAGCTGCTAATTCCCGGCTCAGATGTGTTCCTGGCAGCGTGGCACTCCCCCCGCCCCACCCCCGACGGAGAACGAGAGGCCGACCGGACAACTTTGGTGGGGGGAGGAGGGGGAAGCATAAAAGTAGGTGAGGGGGGCTGAGAAATCACATCCCGAGGGTGGGAATGTCTTTGAAGCCACCTTGCGGTGTGCAGTTAAGACAATGAATGACGGGCAGACCGTGAAAGCCAGAAACGCACAAAAAGTTCCCACATCCTGCGCCCCCCACCCCCCAGGTTCTCATGCCCCCTCGGCTCCCCTCCCCCCCAAGGAAAACCCTGACTCTGGCTCACATGAGGGAGGGCAGGCCGCTTGATGCCCCACCCCATTGCCCTGGGAGGGGCGGCCTGTGCCCGGCTAATCGCAGGCCTCCGGAGCTGGCCTTCACGGTCTCATCCAGGTGGACAGTGCCCCCCCCCCCCAGACCTGAGTTCTAGTCTTGAGTATGCTGTGTGCCCTCAGGAAAGCCACTCCACCTCTCTGGGACGGCATGTCCTCACCCCTAAAAGGAGAGGCCGACTGGGAAGGGAATCACTGTGCCTTCGCCTGTGTCTCGCCTGTTTTTGCCTGATGGCACGGAGTTACAGGCAACATGGTTGGAGGCCCAGCCGGGCACCCCGCCCCCCCATCTCACCTCTCACCAGGCTGCGCGAGGAGTAGGTACCGCCGCGCGCCCCTTTCACAGATGAAGACGTGAAGTGAGCTGCCCCAGGACACACGGCCGGCCGATGGGCGTATGGAGCCAGCCAGGGTGGTTTGGGTGCCGCCGCCTTGATAGCAACTCGCCCGGACCGGACCGGCAGCACAGTTCCTGAGACTACAGACTCTAGGGATGCAGATGCCGGGTTATTCTCCCCCAGAGCCACGGTGGGTGGGCCGCCCTGCGCTTAACCCAGGGCCTCCACACACCCTTCATTGTGTTTGGTGCCACTTCTCTCCCTCTCTCCTCATCTCCAGCCCCCTGAGACTGCCCGCCCCTGCGCGCCGAGGCAACGACACGGTGGGCGTCTGTCCAGGGGAAAGCCCAATGGGGAGGACAGGTGGTCTGCTCACCGCAAGGCTGGTGGTTCAAAGCCACCGCCCACTCCGCGGGAGACAGACGAGGCCGTCCACTGCCATCAGCCCGGACAGACTCAGAAATCCTGTGCAGGGGTGCTCAGAGTCCCCACCGACTTGATGGCCTTGGGTGGCCAGGGATGCAGAAAGGGAACCGGAGTTGGAAAGTGGCAGAGTTGGAAGCAGTAGGCTGAAGGCCCCTCCAGAGAGAGGGGACCGTGAGTGGATTGAAAGTCCCCCTTGGGCTGAGCCCCGGTGGCGTAGTGGTTGTGCGCGGGACTGCGGCCCACTGGGACGGAGGTTCAATTCCAGCAGTGGGGCTGGGCCTCCTACTCCCACCGCCGGAGAGCAGTGATGCCCCCCAAAAAAGAAAGAAAGTCCCCCTTAATAAGACAAGGCAAAGTTCAGACACCAGCAGGCGAGCGTGTCTCGGAGGAAGGAAAGGATGAGGGAAAGGGCAGCCCAGACTGACCGAGGGAACCCTAGCCCTGTTCTTTGTCCTGTGTCTCCAGCAGAGGAGGGGGAGGACCGAGGTGGCATTCAAGAGTCCCCTTGTCATCCAGCGTGCCAAATCCAGCCCCAGCCTTGGGCTGTCATAGCACAGGCCCAACGCCTCCCCGTCCTTCTCTGCACAGTGGGGGTGATGTGCCCGGCCCCCGGGGGGATGGGGGTGTTTAAGCTCTAAATGGGAGGCCCTCGTGCTGGCTCAAGGTGGCAGCCCCAGGCTCCCCGAGGCTGAGCCGAGGCCCCTCCCCTGCCACCCAGGTCCTGAACCTCTTCCTGGCCCTGCTGCTGAGCTCCTTCAGCGCCGACAGCCTGGCGGCCTCCGATGAGGACGGCGAGATGAACAACCTGCAGATCGCCATCGGCCGCATCAAGTGGGGCATCGCCTTCGCCAAGACCTTCCTGCTGGGGCTGCTGCGGGGCAAGCTCCTGCACCCCCGGGAGATCCTGCGCAGCCTCGGGGAGCCCTGCGAGGTGCCCGGGGACGGGGAGCCCGCCCCCGAGGACGAGAAGAAGGAGCCGCCGCCGCCCCCCGAGGAGGGCGAGCGGGATCTGAAGAAGGACAACCACATCCTGAATCACGTGGGCCTGGCCGACGGCTCGCCCGCCGGCATCGAGATGGCCCACCTGGACTTCATCAACAACCCCTACCTGACCATCCAGGTGCCCATCGCCTCGGAGGAGTCGGACCTGGAGATGCCCACGGAGGAGGAGACCGACACCTTCTCGGAGCCCGAGGAGGTCAAGGTGAGCCCCGTTTGCACGCGAGGGAGCGGTGTGTTTCAGGCCGTGACTGTGGTCAACCGACAGAACAGCTAAGGTCTGTCCTGCCTGCCCTGAAACTCCCTGGTCCCGCGGCACCTCGGTCCCCACCACTCTGGCCCCAGTGGGCCCCCCAGGACCCTCTCTCACCTGCAGGGGGCTTGCTCGCTGGGATAGGCCTCTCATCTGGGCACCTCAGCCCAGCCCTGGGACCCAGGAACACACCCAACGCCCTCTCTGTGTGTGTGAGAGTAGAACTGGAATGCGCAGGGTCTCCAGCGGCTGATCTTTGGGAAGTCGCTCGCCAGGCCTTTCTTCTGAAGTGTCCCGAAGGTGGGAGGCACTCCACCCCGCCCACCTGTCTTTTTCTTTTTTTTGGGGGGGGGGGCATCACTGCTCTCCGGTGGTGGGAGTAGGAGGCCCAGCCCCACTGCTGGAATTGAACCTCTGTCCCAGTGGGCCGCAGTCCTACGCACAACCACTACGCCACCAGGGCTCAGCCCTCGCCCGCCTGTCTTTTGTTAGCTGGGGAACAGAACACTACTAGGGCTGCCAGAGGCCTCTCTGAACACCCCTCTGGGGTGCTCGACACCCGCTTACACCACGCCCAGGCCTCACTCCCCACGCCTCCTGAAGGACCGTCCCGGCCTCCCAGGGTGGGCCAAGCTGCCCTTCTGAGATTCTGCACAGAGGACCTGTGAGGGGCAGTGGGAGCAGGTTAGGCTCAGGGTCGGAGCCCACCCAGCCCTTATGGGGGCGCTGATGCCAGCCTGGGATGCCTCCCTCCCTCCCTCCTTCTCACAGCAGGCAGGGAAGGGCATGGAACAAGGTAACCATCCACCCCAGCTCTGGTGGGCGATGGCAGGTGGGAGTGGGGCGCACTTTTCCCAGGGCAGAGACCCCCATCTCTGGCTGGCTGGGAATCTGAGCACGGATGAACTTTACCCTGAAAACTCTTGACTCCTTCCTGACCAGGGGCGAATGCCTGGCCAGCTATAAATACCCGCAGCAATGTGCCCTGACCTCGATAGTAGGAGCCGGTGGGGGAGGGGCTGGGGATGCTGGCAGGGGTAGGGGGGGAAGGGGCCCAGGGGGCTCCGAAAAGGGGCCAGCATGGCTCCAAGGGGCACCGATGATGGAAGTTGGGATATGCAGGGGCGAGGGGCTCTCTGTGCCTTGGTTTCTCTGTCTGTCACCCGGGAACAGAGACCACTCCGCCCACCTCGCCCCAACCACCCCTACCCCATGTCCCATGTGGACCCAGAGCTGATGCGTCCTTGACCTGCTCCTTCTCCACTCCCCCAGCTGTGAAGGGGGTCCCCTTCTGAGCAGGGACGGGAGCAGGCCCAGGACACTGGCCTGAGATAGCCCCAGAGACCAGCTGGACCAGCACCCACCCCACCCCCACCCCCGCTCGCTTCCCTGGGCAGGCAGCTTTGGCCAGGAGAAACTTCCATCCTTTCTGGATTTCTCAGCCAAACAGACTGTGGGTCTGGGGACCCCAAATGGCTGTGGCGCCCCAGTTCCACCTTGATGCCCTTGTACGTCCTGCCTCCTCCCAAGGGCCCAGGCTGCCCCCCTGGGAACCCTTGCCCTTCTGCAGCCGCCTCTTACCCTCCTGCCTGTCCCCTCCCGGAGGGTGAGAGCGCCCTGCCTAGGGCTGGTTCACCCAGGGCAGGAGGTACGCAGGAAGGGGCCCCTTTCCCCCCACCCCACCATCTCCATCCTGACCTCCCTCTGACCCCAGGACCCACAGAAGCCCCCGCAGCCCCTCTACGACGGGAACTCCTCCGTGTGCAGCACCGCCGACTACAAGCCCCCTGAGGAAGACCCCGAGGAACAGGCTGAGGAGAACCCTGAGGGGGAGCTGCCAGAGGAATGCTTCACAGAGGGTGAGAACCCCTGGCCGGCCCCAGAGCGGGGCCCTGGAAGTGTGACCCCAGAACGTGGCCCCAGGAATGTGGCCCTGGAAGCGTGGCCCCAGGAGTGTGTTTCTCCCAGAACGTGGCCCTGGAAGTGTGGCCCCAGGAATGTGGCCACAAAGCATGGCCCCCCCAGAGCGTGGCCCCAGGGATGTGGCCCTGGGAATGTGGCCCCCTGAGCATGGCCCCAGGAGCATGTGCTGGCCCCAGGACCAGCACCACCTGCAAGGTCTGCTGCCCCGCCCCACCCCACAACCCGAGGGAGTCCAAGCATATGTGCACAGGACTGGGGGTGGGGGCAGCTGCCCAGGAGTGCCCAGCCATCCAAGAGGCTTTGTGTTCTCAGGCCCTGGGCTGGGCAGGGAGGGCACCCCCTGGCAGAGAGGCAGGACCTGGGGCTCCACGGGGAGGAGGAGCATTGGCCTGGCCTCGGCGCATCCCCTCCTCACCTGCCCGCTCTGCAGAAGAGACCTGATCTGGGCACAGTGGAGGGATAATCTGCCCACGCACCCTGGAGCAGCACCCAGGCCCTGACAGGGTGCCCCCTCTCCCCTCAGCCTGTGTCCAGCGCTTCCCATGCCTCTACTTGGACATCTCCCAGGGCCGCGGGAAGCAGTGGTGGACGCTCCGCAGGGCCTGCTTCAAGATCGTGGAGCACAACTGGTTTGAGACCTTCATTGTCTTCATGATCCTGCTTAGCAGCGGGGCCTTGGTAGGCACCGCCCCCAGGGGTGGGGGGAGGCCGTGGGGGGCCGCGGCAGCTTCTCCTGGGCCTTCGGCCTCCCCACACCAGGGGAGGGATTTAGCCCAGTCCATCCTGAACCCAGGGCTCTACGGGAACTTTCTGGGGTTCCAGATTAGGATCTGGTCTTTGAGTGGTTCCCAGTCCATAGCAACCCGGGGGGTGGAGTCAAGCTGCCCCCATGGCGGTGCCAGGCCCTGCCCACCCCTGTCTCTGGTGGAGCATCTGGTGGGCCCAAACCACTGAGCTTTGTCTGGGGTCTCAGCGAGGGCCTTAGCTGCCAGGGCTCCTGGTTATGGTACGAGAGCTCACCCATGTCTCAGAGCGGCGGCTGGGCCTTCCCGTGCGGTGGTGCCTGCTGTGGGGAAGGGGGCCAGGTGGGCAGGAGAGAGCTGTGGCCCTGAGAAGCCCACCAGTCAGCGTCCCTAGATGGGGGCTGGGCACAGGGAGCCGACCTCAGGAGGGGCTGGAGGGGAGCCGAGAGAGACCAGCTGCCTGCCCCAGGCCCGACTCCTGGGAGCCAGTTGCAGTGGGCCGGGTAGGGGCCATGCCCTGGCCCTGGCCCTGGCTCCGGCCCCAGTCGACGCCTGGTCCTGCCGGCGCCCCCAGGCCTTCGAAGACATCTACATTGAGCAGCGGCCCGTCATCCGCACCATCCTGGAGTACGCAGACAAGGTCTTCACCTACATCTTCATCATCGAAATGCTGCTCAAGTGGGTGGCCTACGGCTTCAAGGTGTACTTCACCAATGCCTGGTGCTGGCTCGACTTCCTCATCGTGGACGTGAGCCCCCCTCCCCTCCCCCCCAGACACCGCCCGGGGTCCCCCAGTGGATCAGACCCCCACAGACATCCCCAGGCTCAAGGAAAGTCTTCCTGGGGAAGGGCCGGGCCGGGCTGGTGTCTTGGACAGGCTGGTGGACTTGGGCAGGCCGGACGCCCTCCCTCAAGGATGTCCCCCTTCACAGGTCTCCATCATCAGCCTGGTGGCCAACTGGATGGGCTACTCGGAACTGGGGCCCATCAAATCCCTGCGGACACTGCGGGCCCTGCGCCCCCTGCGGGCACTGTCCCGGTTTGAGGGCATGAGGGTGGGTGCTGGACGAGCCTGGGTGGGGATGGGGGATTCCCCCATCTGTGTACTCTGGCCACCGCCAGGGGGAGGCAGAGGCCAGCTCTGTGCAAAGACTGGGTTTGGGGGAGACATCCCCCCCTTCCCTGCCTGCCCCCCACAGGTCCTGCATTCAGCTCCCCCACTGGGAAGGGGGCCCTCGGAGACACCGGGGAAGGAGGGGAGGAAGAAGAACAGATCTGTGGGTTCTCAGTGATGCCTGTGGCCATATGGTGTCTGTGGGTTTGTGGGTATCCTGCCCCAATCTTAGGCAGGGCCCCCAGGCCTCTGAGCCTGCTGCCTCCTCGAGCTGAGGTCACCCTGAGGTCAGTGAGGATCCCTCAGGCCCCCCAGAGCAAAGTGACAGGTGAATGGGGGGGGGGGGGGGG